>MPUH01000466.1:0-52455 GCA_001970955.1 Stentor coeruleus
GAGGAGTTCCGCACATGGATTTCGCCTTTTCATTTTCTAAGAAAAGTTGTTTGCTTAAACCAAAATCTATAAGTTTTATATGTTATTTGATATTTTGAGGATTTTATATGCCCTTCATCATCAAGTAGAATGTTTTCAGATTTTAAATCTCGGTGGATCACTCCAATTGAATGAAGGTAATTTAAGGCTAGGAGTACTTCTGCTGCATAAAACCTAGTTCTTTCTTCTGTAAAAAATTTACTATTTCGTAAGTGGAAAAAAAGATCACCTCCGTTTATAAAATCCATTATCATATACAATTTATCAGGAGTCTGAAAAGCAAACCTTAGCTGGACAATAAACGGGCATTCTATATTACCCATAATCTGCCTTTCAGCTTTTATGCTGGGAATCATCTTATTTTTCTCAATAAATATTTTTTTCAGTAATTTCATAGCATATAGTTTCCCTGTGTCTTTTTTTGATACCAAATAAACCTTTCCATATGCACCTCTGCCAATGACCTTTTCAATTTTAAAACTATCTTTAGTAACATTTGAAGTATTTATTTCTTGTAAGATAGATTTGTTTATAAGCTTTTCTTCATCTTCTTTTGGTTTAAAGCAATCACAACATGTTCCCATTATTATTATACCCATAATCAATATAAAAAAAATGTAGACAAAAAAACTATTAACTGTAAATGAATATGAAAGTCAGTTTTTCTCAAAGTTTTTTGTAAATAAAAGAGGTGATTGTTCCTTAAGCTGCTAAAAATATGATGTATAACTTCATGTTTATGATGAGGTTTAAATAATTTTTGTATATTTTATAATCTTATAGTGCTTATTATTAATTTTTGATAAAAGAGATATTATCTTTAATATCTCAAGATAAAACCTAGTTTCTCTAAAAATTCATCTTATTCTATTAGGAACTATCTTTTGATTTGTGTCAAACTTTTCTTGTTTTCTGATTATTTCCTGTACACAATTTTTAATTTGCTTCCCATTTTTAACTGATTATTTTTTTCTAATGTTAAATTTTCAATGTATATTGTGCGACTTCACATATTCTTTGCATCAATATTTTTCCCCAGTTTTGTGCAGAATTAAAAATTGTTAAAGTCCATAAGATTTCTATAAAGCTCTCAAGTGCTTTGATTTGTATATTTAGTTTTATAAATTTTATCTTATAATAATTTTTATAACTAAGTGAAATTAAGTATTATTTAGCGTCAACTATAACTGATGATGACTGAAGAAATGTGATTAAAATAATGTTACTGTAAAAATAGAGAAAACTATGAAGAAGATGAAGCAAAATAAAGAAAAATTAATGCTGTTAAGACAGAATGAAAATGATAAAAAGAAAAATTATATAGAAATTAAGGATAAGATGAAAACAAATTTAAACTTAAATTGTCTTGGGTATTTTTTTGCTATCAAATTCAGCTTAAGCCGCAAGGCTTGAAGGGTATTATGACAATTTAAAAATTTGAAGTAAATTAAAGCATCCCTAGTGTAATTTTTTTTTTATATGATTAAGAAATTATATTTTAAAAGCATTGTGGATAAATACATTAGGTGCTTTTATATAAGGTATAAAGATGAAAGTGAAAATAGCAGGCTTATATATCATTAGAATAATATTGAAAGTTATTGTATAAAAGGATTACACCAAATAAAGTGTCTTATATAATTTTATACTATTTTATATAGTTTTTCTTATGTTTTTCTTATGTTTTCTAATACTTTATACATTTTTATATCTGTTTTGCCTATATTAAATACTTAATTCATATTTAAATCAAAATATGTTTATATTGAACTTGCCTATATTTTAATCCTCTATAGGAAATACGCCAAAATCTCAGTAAACCTCTCCCTTGAACTACTCAACTCATATCTAGTTTATATTTTTATCAACTGCAAAAACCAGTCGAGCTCAGCCCTGAAATCACATGATAATCTCTTTAAATCGGTACTTTTTTAACCCAGAGATTAAAAAAGCATACTAAAGAACTAAAAACATCTAATTATCAATATTCATATTTTGTTACAACAGTTTTAGTCAGAATCAAACATTTTTTATGAAAATAATCATCAAACTTTTATAGAAAAAATTATAGACGATATAGGAAATTTATTAGAAAAAGACTTGAGAATACTAAAAAAATAAGCATAAAAGCATAGATAAGGAGATTAATAATTTTTTGAAAAGGTAAGTTCAAGATAAGGAAATTTTTGAGGATATTACTTATAAAGATATGATTTAAAGATTAAAAATATTGGGATTCAGGTAAAGCAGATATTGAGAGAATTTTAGATAAAGTCTGAAGTCTTAATTCTTTTAAGAAAAATCATTTTATTAGCTTTGGAATAATTATATAAAATTAAAATGGGCACAAACTGTTCATGTTACCAAGATAATGCTTTTTCAGAAGTTATTATACCTGAACCAAAAAACTACAAAATATACTCCTCAAAAATGAGCCTTGAAAAAAAACTCGCTGAAGCCAAGAAAAAATTAAATATCGAAATGGAGCCTCTAAATGCTATAAATAATAATCAAAAGATATTTGATTTCCAAAATATTGTCCCCAGCCAAAAAAAGTCCTCATTAAGCACAGACACCACAAAACTTTCAAGTTTGATTATTCAAGGTTCAGAAAAACATTTGCCATCTGATTCAATTTTTTCTAATAATAAACCTTATTCCCAATTAACTTTAGCATTACAAGCTGCTTGTCGTGGTTATCTTGCTCGTTATCAACACAAAAAGCCTAAAAACCGAAAGCTTTTTGGTATATACAAATATGTATCAGGTAGTGCTTCTGATAAAACTTTGTCTAGTATAAGTTCAATAGAAGGGACTATAAGATCAACACGAATTATTTATATAGAAGAAACAGTTAAAGGTCAAGCTTTAGTTGAAATAGAAAAAAATGTGTTTTATCAAGGACAATGGAATCAAGGGACTAAATCCAAAGAAGGTTTCGGAATACTTATAGATAAAGATGGGTCGAAATACATGGGGAACTTTAAAAACAACCAAAAATCAGGCTATGGGATGCTTATATGGCCTGACAAAAGCTACTTTGAAGGTGAGTTCCAGAATGGGGTTATAAACGGTCTTGGTCATCTTTTTAATGCTAATGGGCAAGTTTTCGAAGGGCGCTTTTTAAATGGGAAACTCACAGGAAAAGGTTCTGAAATATGCCAAGATGGAATATCTTATAAAGGGCATTTTGTCAACAGTAAAAAGCATGGTAAAGGAATTTTAATAATCCCAGGGATAAGTGTTTATAAAGGTCAATTCATAAATGATACTTTTGAAGGCCAAGGAACTCTTGTTTACAGTGATGGGAAATCATATTCAGGTATGTGGAAAGCAGGACACATGCATGGTATCGGAACTTTCAAATGGCCATCAGGAAAAATATACAATGGCAACTACCTTAATGGGTTAAAAAACGGTATAGGAAAAATGATTTATACTGATAAAAGGGTATACAATGGAGAATGGGCTCATGATAAACCTCATGGTAAGGCAATTTATACATATTGGGACCCATCTAAAAAACGTTTACGATCTGTGAACTCTAAATGGGAAAATGGGGTTAAAATATGCTGGCTTAAGCAAGATTGGTCAGAATATGCATAATGAATAATCATATTGAAATTTTAATTTTAACGGAATAATGTTTATTTTAAGTTTTTTAACTTGTTGGCATGCTTTGGCTGAGACTTTTGAAATTTCTGAGTCTGAACTGTTGCCTATTGAAGAAATTCAGACAATTGATTATGGGAAAAGTTTATTACAGACTATAAATATACAACTTGTTTCAGGGACAAGTGATGTTGCTATTGAACTTTTGCTAACAATGAAAGAAAGGATATTAGCTCAGTCTTTAGAAGACTCTGAAGCTTATGAATCGTATAAGAAATCATGTGATAAAGCATTGAATGAATATGAGATTTCTTTTAAAGATATTAATTTACAACATGATATACATAGGAATGATTTAGAACAATGGGGTAAAAAGAAAAATCAATGGACTAGTCAGTTGAGTTCTTATCAAAAAGATTTAAATACTGTTAATGCTATGAAAGGGCAAATATTAGAAAAAATTTCATATGAAAAAAATCAGAGAATTAACTTGATGCAAATATATGAAGAGATTCTTTTACAAATCGAAAACCCGAAGTTTTTAGATGATAAAATCTCTGAAGAATATCTTGATAGTGTTAAAAAATTATCGAAATCAGGGTATTTTGTATTGTCTTTATTAGAAAATTATCATGAAGTTGACTATGCTGAATTTATTCAGGCAGAATTTGAAGATAATAATCAGATTTCTCAAGAGTTTTTAGAAAGCTTAGAGGAGTATTTGAGAGAAGTTGATAAGGAGATTGAGGGACTTGAAGAGGAAATTTCAGTGATACAAGAGAATGTGAATTTTTGGAATGTGAAAGTTGAGGAATGCCGGGCTATGCATGAAGAAAGTGAGAGAAGGTTGTTAGATTTACCAGAGATTATTAAGGAAAAAGAGAAATTGTGTGAGAGAAATTCGGTACAGGCTGAAGCGGAGAGGAAGAGAAAAGAACGACAGGTTTTGATTATTGATAGTGTGGTATATATTGTTCAGAATAATTTGGATGAGTTAAATAAGTAAAATTGGTTGAAGGTAGATTAGTAAAGGGATTTTGAGAAAACAGATAAGTTGTTATTTAGATTTTTTTTATGATAATTTTTTATGTGAGGTTGGGTAATCTGGTTTTAGAGATTATTGGTTTTTATGAAGATTCTTATAGTAAAAATAGATTATAAGATTTTAATAAAGTTATGCTATATTATAGTAAAAATAGATTATAAGATTTTAATAAAAGTTTAAGTATCGGAAAGTTTGGGAGTAAGTTTATGGATGAAGTCAAAATAATTGTAAGTGTGTGAGAATTTTTTAATATTTTTGTATGAAGACTTTTATATTTTCTAGATTACATTTCAAGTTATCTTTTTACATAAACCTATATAGTTGTTTTGGAAAAAAATCCTGATTATTATTTTTTTTTTATCAGGAGATAAATGTCATCTAACAAATTTTTCCATCTGTCTCTGTACCAATCAGCCTAAAAGCGCCATAAACATCAAAGTTCATATTTTTGCAAAAATCAGGCCAACTTTTTTCCACAGTTTTTTCGTATTTTGCTATTTACCCAAAGGGATCTCTAAATTTTTCTCAAATCTAGTTCAAACATAAAATATTTTTATATCACATATAATTTTGTATTACTAAGCGCCTAAAACTTAACATTAAAAGGGTTTTTATATAAAACTCCACAAAACTGTTAATAATCAAATATTTTTCCCATATCATATTATCTAAACTAATGGGTTGTTCGAGCACTAGAGAAGTGAGTTATATAAGCGAATTGAAAAATGAGTGTAACAAACTCATGAAAGAAAATCTTGATTGTATATCAGTTATAGAATATCTACTTCTTAAAAAAAATCGACAAAGTCTAGCCCTAAGAGTGATTTCATTAAAAAAACGAACTGAACAGTACTATGAAATAATAGCAAAATATCGGAATTTCTGGATTTCTAAAACTAAAAAACAACAACAAGATATCCTCAGTCCAGCTATGGCAAAATGCGAGAAAGAACAAACTGAAGAAAAAAGACAATTGATTTATGCTAAGGAAATTCTGTATAAAATTGTGGAAAAACTCAAAGGAAATTGGAATAAAAAACATTCAAATCTAGGAAATCTTAAAGAAAGTTTAGAAAGCAACAGCGATATTTTACAAAAATCAGCTAGTTTTTATACAAATTATTATACAGAAAACAAAGAAGTTATAAAAAAAAAAGCTAAGGAACTTGGAAAACTTGTTGGTGATGACCTTGATATTTATGAAGATATTAGAACTGTTACGGTTGAATTTTATAAACACCCTGAAAAACGTGTTTATTATACTGAGGATATTGAGTTTATAAAAAAAAGCAAAAGTCATCAGACTAGTAAAACTAAAGATGAATTAGTTATAGAAACGAAAAGTCTTGATGAATCTTATAATCGTGTTAATGATATAGAAAAAAATCAAAGTGTAGAGAATCAGTATATAGATGAAGAAAGTGAATATGAGAGAGAAATTGATTCTAGTTATTTGTCTTCGGAAGATGAAGAGACTATTAGAGAAAGATTGAGTTATACGCAGAAATAAGTAATTTGATTTATATGGGTTTTTAGTTTAGGGTAGTAAAATTATAGGTTATGGATTATATTGATTAGTGAATTGTTGAGGGGATAAAATCTGGTTAAGGGCTTATATAAATGGGTTTTTATTGCCTTTTAGATTTTTTTAAGATATAAATAAATAATGTTTACGTTGAAAATTATTCTCCTTTCTATTGAAACGATGAGTGGACTGAACGGTTTTAAAAAGTTTGGCATTTTGGGGTCTTTCTATATTCTTATAGAAGTTAGCATATTATTAGTGGGAAAGTAGGGGTTTATTGTTGAGGTTCAAAGGTTTATTGATTATACAAGGATTTTTAGGGCTAAGAGTTTTTTAAGTGAGATTTTTAGTTTTTGGGTTTGATGGAAAAAGTTCAAGAACAAAAATTGTATTTTTTTGCTTTTAAAAATAATTATTTGTTGATTTTATCGATAATCACATCAAGCACCAAAGCCTTTTAACAGCTAATTCCAGCCGATTTTGTGTCTTAAGAAAATTATCATCCTTCATATCACATGAAAAAAACTCCAAAAGATCTTAACATGCAAAATTACCTGATAACAAAATTTTCACAATCACTCAGAAATACATTATATTTTTTATTTATCTTACAATCATCATCATAAACCTATAAAGAAATTATAATTAAGACCCTTAGTATTGCCTATAATTTTATTATAACTAAAGAGAAATAATTAACTAAATGGAGAGAAATATTGGAAATCCAAGCTCACATAGACATCGTGTACACCCATCAGCAGTATTAATAAAAATGCTTGTAAATACTATCAATAGTCAGCCTGGATTAGCTATAGAAACAACTGCAGTAGCGAATTTAGCTGAAAATATTGTTGAATATAATATTATCTCAAGCCCGCATAGACTTTCATCATATGGTTATTCACTTATTAAAGAGGTTAAAATAGAAACAGTTGAAGATTGTGCAATATGTAAAGATGCTATAGAGATTCTTGCTTTAGAACTCCCATGCAATCATAAATTCCATAAAGATTGTATTGAGACATGGTTCTTGTCTCGTAGTTCCTGTCCGAACTGCAGGAAAAATATTGATTATTATTAATGTATTATTAGATGATAAGAACTTTTCAATACTAGTTTATGATTTTATAATAAATTTTGTTTGTATAAATTTGGGTTTTGGAATGCTTGTATATTAAAATGAAGGAATTTTAGTTTATTGAAGATTTATGATGGGCTTTGATTGTAAAGTTGAGATTAAAATGATATTTTTAGTTTATGTGGGATTTTTTTGGGTTTATATTAGGAGAATTTTTGTGTTTGTGATAGTTGGATTTGAAGTTGAAATAAGTACTTGATTTATGATGATGGTTATAGTAAGCATGATAATTTAATGAATAATTGTTATGAAGAATAGTTTTAGTAGGAGAAATAGTGAAATATTATGTTATAAAGAATCTATATTATCAAATCTATTAGCACTATATAAAATTATTTCACGAGCATGGACATATGGCATTTTATAAATAAAAGTAATATGACCAAAGCGATAAAGTTATAAGAAAAAAATAATAGTCCACATGAGTTAACACTTATTTTTTCCATCTTCTAGATAGCCAAAACCTCCAAAAAAACTCAAACTATCAACTTTACCCAATAGTATTCATATAATCACTGAATCAAAAATTCTTCCTTAAACAAGCATCTAGTTGCAAAAATCTCATAAGAAGTTCACAACAAGACTGAAAAGCTCAGAAGTAGTCCATACTTGATATCAAGTATATTAAAAGTTTAATATCAAAAAAATAAACTACAAAATTAAAGGCTAACTAAAAATACTCTCAAACAATTTATTGAAAAATCAAATAAATCAGCACCTAACCCATTCTTTAATAATTAATATTCATAATATCCCATGTTCAGAAAATCATCACAATAATCCAAAATCCTTAATTTATCTTAAACCGAAATAAACCTTTTTTTTTTAGAGATAAAATTATTCTCATGTCTAACTTGTAGTATAGGTTTAAATAATGGAACCTATAGACCAAGTTATATATATCGGGTTCAATCAAGATTCATCCTGTATAACCTTGTCTACAGAAAAAAAATTAGAATCTAGTTTTGATTCTAGTTTTCGAGTTATAGGTACACATCCTTTAAAGTTTTGTTATCAACGAAGTAATTTTTATTAAGTCTTTCCAGGAAGTTTTAGTATTGTAGAGTTACTAAATAGATCAAATATTATTGCTTTAGTTGGTGGAGGAGCTTGTTCTCATTATCCATCATCTAAGCTTATAATTTGGGATGATCAAAAGCTCAGGATTATTTCAGAGTTAAATTTCCGCTTAGAAATCAAATCAGTAAGATTAAGAAGAAATCGTGTTGTTGTTGTCTTAGAAACTAAAGTATATGTGTTTAACTTACAAGATCTTAAAGTTATTGACATGATAAATACTTTTCATAATCCTCATGGGATTTGTTGTATGAGTAATGATGAAATGAGAGAAGTATTAGTATGTCCAAGTGATAAAAAAGGTAATGCATTGATTAAAGTATATACTGAAGATAAAGAAATAGAAATTGATGCTCATGAAACACCTTTAGCTTGTGCTGCGCTTAACAAAGATGGTACCTTACTAGCCACAGCTTCAGATAAAGGTACGCTTATAAGAATATTTGACACAGAAACTGGGGATCTTTTACAAGAATTACGTCGAGGAATAGACCGGGCTGAGATTTATAGTCTAGCTTTTCACCCAACATCTCATTGGATTGCATGTTCAAGTAACACAGGAACAGTACATATATATAGTATTGACCCAGAAATCCAAAATAAAAAACTAGCTTTGAAGTTTTTTAAGAAAATGCTCCCTAAATATTTTGAAAGCGAATGGAGTTTTGCTAAATTTAAAGTCAAAGGAGCTAAAACAGTTTGTGCATTTGCTGGTGATGAACTTAAACTTATGATACTAACTGATCATGCTATGTTTTACGAAGTCGATTTTACTGAAGGAGGACATTGTGCTGGTGAAATTGCTGTTAACTTATTAAACTTAGAACTGGTATAATGATTTACAAGTTAAGTAAATAAGATAAACATAAAATCTTATAATTGTATTGAGAATATCATATAAACGTTTATATCTATTAGCTATTAAACGTCAGTAAAGTGTAATTCAACTTCAACGCCAGGCTCGATTGTAAAGTCAGTGACTTTTTTGATGTATTCAGCAGGGCAGATGAGGTTGACAACTCTTTTATGAATCCTCATTTCGAATCTATCAAAAGTTTGGGTACCGTTGCCACAAGGACTTCTCCTAACTGTAATTCTGAGTATTTTTGTTGGGTGCCTAACAGGGCCAACCACTGTCAAGTTTTCCTTTTTCGCTGAAGCTACTAGTTTTGAAGTCATACTTTCTAGAACCTCTAGCTTGGTAGAAGTCAATGTGAAACGAATTTTCTGCGGCTTGGATTCTGCTTCGATTCCCTTGCCTTTGCCTTTTTCGTACGATGGTTCTGCCATGCTAGCCACTCTTTATAAATGGTGGCTAATTTAGTATTGAGATCCTTGTATTTGTTTATAAGGATTGGATGTTGATATTAAGTGTGTTTTTTTATTAAAATATTTGATTTTTTATTAGGTTTTAGTATTTGATTATGTTTTATGTTAATGGATGGTATTTTTTATAATGATAGAATTTGATTGATTTTTTAGGTTTGAGAATGTGTGAGAAAATGATTTTGGGGTGAAGAAGGTTTATTTGTTGTATGGGTAAGTGATGNTGTGAGAAAATGATTTTGGGGTGAAGAAGGTTTATTTGTTGTATGGGTAAGTGATGGATAAAAGTTGGAAGTATTAAAATTAATTATAAAGTTGGGTTAGATGTTTATGAGTGTACAGCAAAGCTATTTTTTAGATATTGAAATAGAGAGTTATTATTTTTATATTAAAAAAAAATACAATCAACTAATTACAGCTTATTAGTATTAATTATAAATTATCGCTTGACTATTGTCAAGCCCTTGTTAAATTATTCCAGTTTATAAAACATGAATCTTAAACATATAAAATATTCATTATAAAACTTTATTTGAATCTTTATAAGACTATTAACTACTATATTTAGCATATCTTTTCAGATACACTCATCATTTTTATCTTACAATCTTATAATCTTATTTTAGTATGGTCACTCGAGTATTAAGAAATAGAATAGATATCCTTAATGCTCTTGAAGCTGCAAGGCCAAAAACAACCCTTAAGCTTATTGCACTTTACACAAGTTTTCTTGATGCAGTAATTGATGAACCTAATCTTATCAGTATACCAATAAATGACCTTCTCCTTGATGGTTGGGGAGTTTTTGATACTCTTAATGTATACAATTCAGTTCCTTATCAGATGATGTCACATATTGATCGCTTATTTTACTCTGCTGAGAACTCAAAAATGACTTTAAGCTTCACAAAAGAAAACATGTGTGATAGAATAAGCCAAATGCTGCAAATTTATCCAGATACTCGAATTAGGTTTTTTATTTCAGGGTCAGATGGTTTTTATATCTTAGCATATAACGATGCAAGTCAAGCTAAACCAATAGAAATCGAAGAAGTAACTGTATCAGTAGCACCAAAACCTATTTTTTTAGCATCCATAAAAACAACAAACTACTTACCAAATGCTCTTTGCGTTCTAGAAGCACGGGAAAAAGGTGGCTACATGGGTATTTTCCTAGATGACGATGGTCATTTAGCTGAATCAGCAATAGCAAACATAGCCATAGTCCACAACAACAAATTCTTAACTCCTCTTCCAAAATATGTGTTAGAAGGAACAACCTTAAAACGTGTTCTAACTTTTTGCCAACAACTTGTAACCCAAGGTGAACTTGAATATGCAGGTAGAGCTGATATAACAGTACAAAAAGCTTATGAATCTCAAGAAATAATGTTTTTAGGTGGTGATTCAGTAATTGCCATAACAAAACTAGATGGTCATGTTATATCAAATGGAGTTGGAAAAATAACACAAAAAATTTTCAATTTTTTGTCTAATGATAAAGCTCATAGCATAAGTGATATTTAGTAAATAGGATTTTATGATATATTTGAGTATAATGATTAGTATTTATAATAGAAATTATATTGAATAATAAAAATAATATGCGTGTTTATCAAGAGTCAGATCAGATGACAATTTCTTATGCATGCTATAGTGTTGTTAGTTTAAGCTGTATTTCAGCTATGAATATACTAAACGAGAATATTTTTGGTATTTTTACAGATAAACCTCAAGGATTATCTATTTGGACAGGTTTGACAATATTATTTATAGGACTAATCAATGGGTTTGTCTCATGGACCTTTCTTTCAATTCGCCTGGGCATATGCCCAGGCCTATATCATAGCACCTTATGTATCCCTTCAATAAAAAATGACAAATTACAGTTTAAATCTTCAAGAATCCTTGAATACGGCATTTTAAACGGCCTTATCGATGCAGGATATTATTATTCTTGGACACAGACTTCTAACAAAATATACATTTTTTGCTTTAATCTCTTATCTTTTGCCTCATTATTTATAATAAAATCAGATTATTATAGATCAGACTTAATAGGTATGTTTTTATTAGCAATATCCCATGGTTTAATATTATCTTATTCATTCCCATCTGATTATCCATATGAGATTATTCTTTTAATCCTAATATGCAAAGTAATACTACTAAACAAATTCAAAGGGAAATTTGAAGAAAGTCGTAGTTTATCAATAGTTTCTCTAACAACCCAAGGTCTAGTTTTATCAATAATTGGGTATTTTTTTTCTATATCTCTAACTTTTGAAAGCTTAATTCTAGGTTTTCTTTATAGTCTTTTCACTTATACTCTAATTGAAGCTAGTATCACAGAAAAACCTGCTATAGTCTTAAGTATCCTTAGTATTCAAATATGGACTAATGCAGATTTTTCAATTATCCCAGTTCTTTTAGCACTTATCGGTGGAGCTTTTTTACTTATCGGCAGGATGATATTCAGTTTTTGTTCTACAAGGATGAACTCTGTGGTATTTGAAGACTCTTCACTTAATCAAAGATTCTTGTAAGTAAAAATAATATGGAAAACCCATAAGATATTTTTGAGAAACTTCTCAAATTGATTGTCATAGAAACTGAATGAGGAATTGCAGTTTTATCTATAAACTAAGGAAAATATATAAAAATTATAAATTTTATTAGTATTCGCTTTTTTTAGATATTTTTAATGAATAAAGCTCATAAGTTTATGTGGTTTTATAATGGGAAAAACTTGATGTTTTTTTGGTTTATAGGGATAAGATAGAAAAGTATATAATTTTAGCTTGGAAGGAAATTTTAAATTTAATTTGAGAATTAAAAGCTTAGAAATGAGATTTTTGAGAAAAAAATGTATTGAGGAGATTAGCAGGATGAGAAATGAGCATAAGAAGATCATGAAAAGAGAAAAGGGGTATGGTGAAAGGATTAGGAGGCTTAATGAAAATGGTTTGGTTTTTATAAAATTGCATGAGGAGTTGATTCCTTTTCCCATTCTTTCAACACCTAAACTCTAAGTATATNTGCATGAGGAGTTGATTCCTTTTCCCATTCTTTCAACACCTAAACTCTAAGTATATAGTATTTAATCAAATGTTTTAATAATTAATATGATTTCTATTGACAAGTTTGTAAAAAAGAAGCCATCCAAACCTAATCAAGCTGAGGGTGTAAGCAGTACCTTACCTAAAAAAACAAAAGAATCTTTAACAAGTATTACAGAGTCTTACAATACCATGAGCACATCTTGTATTTTTAAATCCAGTTCTAAACTATTATCATCAGATGATTCTAGTCAATCCATCTTTCTAAGATCAACAATCCCTAATTTAAACACTTATTCAAGCATTCAAGTTTTACCTAGTCTACAACAAAAACCTTTTCAAGGAATACATAATAATAAACCTAAGCGCAGAACTAAAGCTTTAAAAGCATTTCAAAAACTTTCACCGAAAACAAGTTTTACATCATTTATGGTTTTTAGTAAGGCTGAAGATGTAAGAGAAAAAGAATTGTTAGGAGCTTTAGACTATGAGAAAATAGAAACACCGAAAAAAAGATCATTTTCAGAGTCTAAACCTCCTTATTCAGAGACGATACCTTTGAATAAACTTAAGGATAGTAGTAAGAAAAAAACTAAAGCTGATTTTACGAAATGCCTACCTTTGGATATATATGATCCGATTATTGACCCTTTAAATCCTGAGAAAATATTGGAAAAATACTCACTGGATGGGGAGATTATTAAAGGGTATTCTAAATGGTTTTTTGGTAATGGAACCTATGAATGGAGATCATGCACCATTGAAAGTTACGATAATGAAAAAGAGCAATACCTTATCAAATGGCCAAATGATCATAAAAAATATGTTTCTAGAATAAATCTAAGATTCGAAAATGAAGATGAAAAAGAATTCGAATTAAGAATCACTGAAGCTAGAAAATGCAGAGAAGATGCTGAAATAGCCTTAAGGTACAATGCTATGATACTTCAGAATACTCATAAAATACCTAACTTTCCTACAGCGTTAATTTCTCAGATAATTTTGTTTCTAAGTGGTAAATCCAAGTCTAATCTGATATATTATAGGAATGCAGAGGATTATATAAAAATTCCTCTTAATGAAAAATTTAACCCAAAAAGGTTTTTATGGAAAGAAATTGTAACTCATGTTGTTGATGAAAGTCATCTAGCAAAATCTGCTGGAGTTGCAACTCATGCGGAATTTATAACAAAATTTTTAAATAATATAAAGGAAATCAGTCTTTTCACATACAAAAATACAACTAATAAATACTCTTACAAGGAAAAAGTTATAGATTTATTTAATGAAGTAGAAGAGAACTGGAATCTTTTATCGAAAAATTTAGACTTCCAATCCCGTAATCGTGAATATATTGAATGTACTGTTTTTAGCTCAAAACTCAAAGGTCTTTCCAATATTTACCAAGACCATCTTTCAATCCCAAAACCTCAAATGAACTCAGTTCGCTTTGTCTTGACATTCAAAACCTTTAAAGAAAACTCATTTCTCAAAACCTGCGACACAATCAGCATCCTTCAAAGAATTCATGATACAGTCTTATCCTTAGACACATATTCTTTATTCCCTTGTTTTTCTTTAAAATCAGTTACAATAGATGAATTCATAGAAAAATACGAAGATTTTTCCAACACTTTTTTAAACCTAATACAAAACGTGATCTTCGATTCTCAATGCGACATACAAGAAATCCTTACACGTGAAGATACAAAAAGAATGGAAAGAAATGCTATAAAAATCAAAGAACGTGTCCATAGCAAACAAATTTTAGAACTAGAAGAATCTTTACCTATAGAACTTATAAACTTTGCCAAAAAACTTATCAGAGTTTGTAATATGAAACTTGAAGATAAAATACGAGATTGTTTAAATATATCCTTACAATTCGTCCATAAAGAATTCTATAAAACCAAAAACCTTTTACAGCATAAATTAGGTAAAGGACCATTTGAACCTGAAAATCTTGACATTATAAAAAATGAAGGTTCTAATTTTTTAAACATAGACTTATTAGTAAACTGGAATGAACAAAAAGTTGTGACAAATCCAGAAACTGCGACTTTAAAAAGCAAATTGTTTTCTTTTTTAAATAGGGTTTTACAGAAAATATCTGATCTTAGATGTATAACAACAATACAAACAGGTCCTTCACGAGCTAATGGTTATCTTCAAATATTAGAAATAAATTCTGAACGTTATCTTCAAAGTTTAAGCAATCTTGAATTAAATATTTTATATCAGTTTCAGTTAATTGAAGCTTTTATATTAAAAATAGAACCTTATTATTTTACTTTGTCTCTTGTTCCATCTGAAGTTTTCCAAGAGTTTAAGAAAAAAAATAATGATGAAATTGAGAATGAAATTTATAGGCTTAAACGTAATGAAGTGGAAATAAGTGAAATTTTAGCACCTGAAAATTGTAGTATTGGAATTTGGGTTATAAATGGGGCGAAAGTTAAAAGGGATATGATTAATAGTATAGAAAAAGTTGTTGAAGAACTTTTCAAATTATTACTTGAGGACTCGAAAAGCAAAGTCTCGCAGATACAAACTCAGTATAATGAAGTCTTAATTGCTATTGATTTTATACCTGCTAATATAGAAGAACTTGAAGATATTAGAAAGTTCATAAGTATAAATTTCAACACAAAAATCGAGTTTATAGACGATGAGTTGCATTATCTTTTTAATAATCTTGAAGTCCTTGAAGGATATTTTCATCACATTTCCTATGAACTCTACAGTAAATGTTGGAAATGTATGGGTTATACAAAAGAATTAGAAAAAACCAGATCTAAAAGTTTACAAACAGTAAGCGAACTTTTAATAGTATTTACTTCTCAAATCAAAGAACAAAAACTAAAGCTTTTTAATGACATCGAAGCAATGGGAGAAAAGCTTGACGAGTTAAAAAAAGAAGACAATTTGGATTTACACGATAAAATGTCTTTAGAGTTTTCAATACTAAAAAACGATATTCAAGAAGCTGCAACAAGTGCAAAACAAATAAATTCCCGAGAAATTATTATAGAAGAAGAACCTAGTGATTTTAAACTTTTAGATGAAATCAAAAGAGAATTTACCCCATATTGCAAATTATGGTTTTTTATTAGAGATTTTATTGAAAGATACCCAGTTTGGATGAGTGGACCAATCGGCACTTTAAACAGAGATTTAATCAGCACTGAAATCAATACATATCTAAATGAAATTGCTAAAATGGAAAAAGGACCTTTCAGTCAAAACCCTGCCGCACTCAAACTTTGTAAAGAATTTCTTATAAAAGTTAACACCTTCAAACCTTACATCCCTGTAATCAGAGCTTTTAACAACCCAGGAATGAAAGAACGTCATTGGATTGAAATCCAAAGTAAAACAAAAATCCGTTTTTCACTTAATAAAAATATATCATTACAATTAATGATTGATAACAAAATCATGGACCATTTAGAACTATTAGAAAACGTCTCAGAACTTGCGAATAAAGAAATGGGTCTTGAAAATGCTAAGAAAAAAATGGAAAACGAATGGAGCGATATAAATTTCGAATTCTCAGAATTTAAAGGTAGTTATATTCTTATTAATACTGATATAGTCTGGGATGCATTAAATGAACATTTAATGAGAACTCAAGCAATGTTATCATCATCATTCATAAAATTTATTATAAACGAAATGATTCTTTGGAAAAACAATCTGCTAAGAATACAAGACATATTAGAAAACTGGGAAAAATTTCAAAGGAATTGGCAATATTTACAACCAATATTTGCTAGTCATGATATATCAAGACAATTACCTCATGCGGCTAATAAGTTTAAAAGTATAAACAGTCAATGGGAAAATATTATGAATACTGTTGTAGCTAATCCAAATGTTTATGAATCTTGTATAGGTCAACCTAAAATATTAGAGATATTTTATTATGGAAATGAAAGTTTGGAGTCTATTTTAAAGAATTTAAATGAGTATTTGTTATCTAAAAGAAAAGCTTTTCCAAGGTTTTATTTTCTATCAAACGAAGAACTGGTAATAATTTTATCTAATTCACAAGACTTGGTATCAATACAAAAATATATAGTAAAATGCTTTGAAGCTATAGCATCAGTGATTATTGAAGATAAAAAAATTGTTGGGATGAACTCACCTGAAGGTGAAAAAGTACGGTTTAATAACAAGATTGAGTTTTATGTTGATGATGAGATTAAAAGTATTGAAATATGGATGATCGATATTGAAGTAGAAATGAGAAGATGTTTAGAGGATTTATTAGTAAAAGCAACTAAAGATTGGTCTTTGGATTTGAAAACTTGGGTTAATAGATGGCCTTCACAGCTTATCCATGCAAGTTTAATGGCATTATGGACACATGGTGCTGAAAAAAGTATACCAGATGGAGTATTAGGAGAATTTTTACAATCACAAGAAGAGAAACTTAGTATACTTGTAGATATAGTCAGAGGTGGGCTTTCGAATTTAGAAAGATCTACGTTTAGTACAATGGTTGTATTGGATGTACATAATAAAGATATTATTGAGAATTTGATTAATAGGAAAACTACAAGAATTGATGAATTTAGTTGGTTTAGTCAAATGAGATATTATTTAGTTGGGAATATTATGGAAATTAGAATGTTGGATTGTATTAGAGAATATGGGTATGAATATTTGGGAAATACTAATAGACTTGTTATTACTGGGCTTACAGATAGATGTTATATGACTTTAATGAGCGCTTTAAATATGAGCTTAGGAGGAGCTCCAGAAGGACCTGCTGGGACAGGTAAGACAGAGACTACAAAAGATTTAGCGAAAAGTATCGCTAAAAAATGCGTGGTTTTTAATTGCTCGGATAGACTGGACCATATTTATATGGCAAAGTTTTTCACTGGACTTTGCTATTGTGGAGCATGGGCATGTTTTGATGAATTCAATAGAATTGAACTGGAAGTTTTATCTGTTATAGCTGAGCAGATATTAAGTATACAAATCGCTGTACAAAAAAAAGCTGAACTATTCAACCTAGACCAAGATGAAGTTAAACTTAACCCAACCTGTGCAGTATTCATAACAATGAACCCTGATTATGCTGGAAGATCTAAACTCCCAGACAACTTAAAAGCTCTTTTCAGACCAGTAGCCATGATGATTCCAGATTATGCTATGATAGCTGAAATCTATCTTTATTCTTATGGTTTTCGAGAAGCACGAAATTTATCAAGAAAAATCACTAATAGTCTAAAACTTGCAAGTGAACAATTATCAACTCAACCTCATTACGATTATGGTATGCGTGCAGTGAGTACAATTATCAAAGCTGCAGGATGGTACAAGCAAACTGATCCAAAACAAAATGAAGATATATTAGTACTTAGGGCAATAAAATGCACAAATATTCCAAAGTTTTTAGGTCAAGATATCCCTTTGTTTGGTGGGATTGTTATGGATCTCTTTCCAGGAGCTAATGAAGAAGAAGAAAAAGATGACTTATTACTTGAATCAATAAGATCTGCGGTTTCTGAAGAAGTTCTTATAGAAAGTCCAAGGTTTATTGAGAAAATATTTGAAATTTATCGAACTGTGCAGTTAAGGCATGGACTTATGATAGTCGGCCAGTCTATGGCCGGTAAGACTTGTGCATTAAAAACATTAGTAAAAGCTTTATCATACAATAAAGATATTGAGCTTACTTTTATAAACCCTAAATCTATGACTTTAGAACAACTTTATGGAGATACAGACCCGATTTCTCAAGATTGGAAAGATGGGATTTTAGCTCAAGCAATAAGGAATTTTACTGAAAAAAGCACAGAAGGGTATCAATGGATTGTATTAGATGGACCAGTTGATGCTGTTTGGATTGAAAGTATGAATACAGTTATGGATGATAATAAAAAACTATGCTTATCCAGTGGTGAAATAATAAAACTAACTCCTTCAATAAGACTAATATTTGAAGTTGATGATCTTTCACAAGCTAGTCCTGCAACTGTTAGTAGATGTGGTATGATTTATATGAACCCTGAAGATATTCTTGGACCTAAACCTATAATAAAAGCTTGGATTTCTTACCCACCACATTATTTCTTACTTAACCGCTTTAAAGATCTTTTCACTAATCTTTTTAATGATATTTTCATGCCATGTCTAGATATCTGGTTTAATGAAATTAGAGGTACAACACCAATACAATGTTCTTCTGGACAGATTACAAGAAATATGATTATGCTTTTCCAAACTTTTATTATTAAAAAAAACAAGTCTAGAAAACAACATGATACTGATGGACAAGAAGAAGCTCGACTTCAACTTTTAGCAAGACAAGATTCAATGGCTGAAAAAAGTCCTTTAAAACTTCCGGGGGTAGTTAATAAAATAATATCACAACAAAGTATTGTTAATGAAGTGATAAAAGTAGCTAGACCAGAAGAAATTAAAAGAGAAGATGAAAGACTATCAAATTTATTTATTGTTGCTGTTCAATGGAGTATTGGAGGTGTATGTGATGAAAATGGTAGAAAAAAATTCAGTCATACTCTTGTAGAAGTATCTAAAAAATACGTCCAATTACCTGAAAACCTACAAGACTGTTACTACAATGAACAAGAACGTCGATGGGCAAGTTGGAAAAGTATCCTAACAACTCCTCCAAAAGAAAGTAATGTTAATAGCATTTTAGTCCCAACGATATCTTTAGTTTCTTATTCATTTTTATTAGATGAACTTATAACAAGAAAAGAAAATATCCTTATAATCGGAGATACAGGAACAGGGAAAACAGTATTAATACAATCTATATTGCAGAAACTTGATAAAATATATTCAGTATCTTCAACTATGTTTAGTGCTAGAAGTAGTTCAAATGAAGTGCAAAACTTTTTAGAATCAGAACTTATTAAAAGACGTAAAGGATATTTTGGTCCTGAGCCTGGTAAATTTAAAATCTTTTGGATTGATGATTTAAATATGCCAGCTAAAGAAATATATGGTGCTCAACCTGCTGTTGAACTTCTTAGAAGTGTTATTGAAAGAAATATTTTATATGACCGTATAGCTTTAGATGTTAAATATTTAGAAGATGTTCAATATATAGGGTCTATGGGTCATCCTGGAGGTGGGAGGAATACAATAACATCAAGGTTTATGTCGAAAAGTTTTTTATTGAATTTTGCGAATTATGACTCGGATTCTATGTTTTTGATTTTAAGCACAATATTGATGATTGGGTTTTCAAATCACCCTATGGTTATACAAGATTGTGTTAATAATTTAACTAAAGCGATTATACAGGTTTTTGGAGATGTTGTTACTTCATTACCCCCAACACCTACAAAAAGCCATTATACTTTTAACCTTAGAGATTTATCAAATGTTTTAAAAGGTTTGTTTTTAGTCCCTTCAGGTAAACTATCAAAAATTGAGTCTATATACAAATTATGGGCTCATGAATGTTTAAGAGTTTTCGCTGATAGGCTTACAGAAATTACTGATAAGGATATTCTTATAAAAATACTTAAAACTGCGCTTTTTGATAATTTCAAAGTTAATTGGGATGATTGTATTGGTTCTGAGCTGATTTTTACTAATTTTCTTGAAGATAAAGTTTATCAAGAATGCACAAGTACACAAAGGTTAAAACAATGTTTAGAGAATTATTTGGATGATTATAATAATGAAAATTCTGTTAAGATGAATTTACTTATGTTTGATTATGCTATAGAACATATTAGTAGGATTTCTAGAGTTCTGGTTTGGAATAGTGGGAATCTTTTGTTGATTGGTATGGGTGGTAGTGGGAGGATGAGTTTGACTAAACTTTGTGCTTTTTTGTTGAGAATGATAGTTTTTCAAATAAAACTTACTAAATCTTATGGGATGCTTGAATGGGGAGAAGATTTAAAAAATGTCCTTAAATCTGCTGGGCAAGATGAGAAGAAAATGGTTTTTATTTTGAGGGATAGTGAGATTATTATTGAAGCTTTTTTGGAAAATATTAATAATATTTTGAATTCTGGACAAGCACCTAATCTTTTTTCAAGTGATGAAGTACAGGGTGTTCTTGAGGCTTTGAGGATGAATAAACTTTATTCTACGCTTAGTGATCAACAAAGGTTAGAAATTTTTATTTCTAATGTTAAGAAAAATTTGCATATTGTTCTGTGTATGTTTCCTCAAGGTGAGCTTATGCGAACAAGGCTAAGACAGTTTCCATCTTTGGTAAATTGTTGTACTATTGACTGGTTTACAGAATGGCCAGAGCAAGCTCTGGCTAAAGTTGCAGAGTATTTTATAAGAGAAGAGTCTTTTATAGAATCTGAAGAGAAAATACAAGCAGCAATAAAAATATGTGTTAATTTCCATTTGACTGTTAGAGATCTTTCATTGAACTATTTACAAGAATATAAAAGGTATAATTACGTAACTCCAACTCACTACCTTTTACTTCTAAAAAACCTCAAAGGTCTCTATCAGTTCAAAGAAGCTACAACAGTAAAACTTACAAAAAAATACTCAACAGGTGTTCATCAACTAGATCAAACTCAAATAACCGTGCATCAACTTAAAGAAGATTTAACCGCCTTAAAGCCAATTCTTGAACAAAAAACCATTCTCGCTGAAGAAACTTTAAAAAAAATCCAAGAAGAAAACATTGAAGCTGACAAAACCCGAAACCTTGTCGCATCAGAACAAGCTGCTTGTGAAATCCAAGCAGCTCTTGCTAATCGTATAAAAAAAGAATGTGAAGATGCCTTAGCTAAAATCCTCCCAGAACTTGAAGCAGCAATAAAAGCATTAGATACAATAAAAAAAGAAGATATCGATTTAGTTAAAACAATGCATAATCCACCTGAAGCTGTTAGATTAACATTAGAAGCTGTGGCAATAATGAATAAACAAAAACCAGTAAGGCAAAAAGATCCTGATAATCCTGGGGTGACAAAAATCGACTATTATGAAAGTGGAAAAAAACTCTTGTATATCAATAAATTCATAGAAAAACTGAAAAAATTCGATAGAAACAGTCTTGATGATGATGTTATTAATAAAGTTACCCCATATTTAAACATGCCAAGATTTCATCCTGATGTTGTTAAATATGCATCTAGTGCTGCAGAAGGAATGTGTAAATGGGTTAGGGCAATGTATAAGTTTTATCGTGTTAATAAAGAAATCAAACCTAAACGTGAAGCTTTAGAAGAAGCAGAAAGAAATGTTAGCGAGAAGACTATTTTATTAAAACAAAAACAAACTGAGTTAGCTAGAGTTGAAGAATATATCGACAGTTTAAGGAAAAAACTCGATTTGCAGATCTCAGAAAAAAATGCCCTTATCGCTGATATCCGAAGTGTTGAAATAAAAATGGACCGGGCTGTAAAACTTATAGACCAACTTAGTGGGGAAAGAACATCATGGGAAAGTAAAGTTGTAGACCTAAGTTCAGATATGGAAAATTTGTTAGGAGATGTATTGTTATCAGCTGCAGTTGTATCGTATATGGGTCCATTTATATTAAGTTATCGTGAAATTGCTTTACAACACAAATGGATTCCTTATATAAACTCATTAAATAAAATCATCTGCACATCGAATTACTCATTAGCATCAGCGGTAGGTGACCCTGCAACATTACAAAAGTGGACTTTATATGGTTTACCTTCTGATAAAGTTTCTATAGAAAACTCATTAATTATACACCATACATTGAATTGGCCATTGATTATTGACCCACAAGGTCAGGCATCGAAATGGTTGAAAAAAATGTTTACACAGTTGAAAGTGACGAATTATAAAGTCAAACTTGAAAATACTGATTTTATGTCGACGTTAGAAAATGCCCTTTTATTAGGAGCATCACTTATTATTGAAGACTTAAAAGAAACTATAGACCCAGTACTTGACCCACTTTTAATGAAGCAATGGTATAAACAAGATTCAATGACTGTAGTAAAAATTGGTGATGCAGCTAAACAAATTGACCCAGCATTTAAACTTTATATGCTATCAAACTATTCAAATCCACATTTCTCAGCAGAAATATCAACAAAAGTTACCCTACTTAATTTTACTATAACTGAAGAAGGACTTGCTGAACAACTTCTAGACCTTGTTTGTAGAAAAGAAATGCCTAAAGACACACAAGAACGAGATCAGTTAATCCTTCAATCAGCTGAATATAGAAGAAATATGCAAGTTTTTGAAGATAAAATCCTTAGCATGCTTCAAACTGGAGGGTCGACTATTTTAGACAACGAAGAATTAACTAATTCTTTAACAGAATCAAAAACTTTATCAATAGAAGTTGGTAAAAAACTTGCCCATGTTCGTCAAGCTGAACAAAAAATTGCCGCAATTCAAAACAATTATTTGCCAGTATCACAAATATCATCAGTTTTATATTTCTGTGTAGCTGATTTGTGTAATATTGACCATATGTATCAGTTTTCTATGGAATGGTTTGTAAATATATTTAAAAAAGGGATTTCTGAAGCTGATAGGTCTAAAGAACTTAATGAAAGAGTTAAAAATATTATGTTAAAAGTTAGGGAAATATTGTTTGTTTCTATAAATACATCGTTACAAGAAGATGATAAAGTTCTTTTTGCTTTTTTAATAAGCGGAAGATTACAAATGTATGAAGGGATGATACAACCTTGGCAATGGAAGTTTTTTTTAACTGGACTTTGTGGGGTTGCAGAGACTCAAGAAAATAAAACTAACTTTTTAACGGATAAATCCTGGAGAGAAATGCTTCAGTTGAATACACAAATTGTAGGACTTCGTGATGATATTTTGAATAATAGTGAAAAATGGAAAAAGTTTGTGTCGTTTGATAAAATATTTACAAGTTTGCCACCTTTTGAAGAGTTTTCAATGATAATACCGGAACCTTATTGTAAAGAATCACTTATTAATCGTTTGCTTATATTGAGATCTTTGAAACCTGAGCTTGTTGGTATGGCTGTAAAATCTTATGTTAAATCTATATTAGGAGAAAAATATTTACACCCTGTTATATTTAGTTTGCAAAATATATATAAAGAAACAGCCCCACTCAAGCCATTAGTCTTTGTCTTAACATCCGGTACTGACCCATTAAGTTTGATTAAAAGGTATACAAATGAAATTGGTACTCATCTAATAACTGTATCATTAGGTAAAGGTCAAGGAGAACGAGCCGAAAAAATAATAAGAGACAGTTCAGTAGATGGTCGTTGGGTATTACTCCAAAACTGTCACTTAGCTTTATCTTGGCTTCCAAGACTTGAACTCATACTAGAAGAAATGTCCTCTGAAACCGAAGCTAAAAAAATCCACCATTCATTCCGTTTAACTTTAACCGCAGCACCAACAGAAGGATTCCCAGTAAGTATATTAAGAAAATCAGTCAAAGCAGTATCCCAACTACCAAGTGGTCTTTCTAATTCTTTACTTGGTATTTATTCTGCAATAGCCGATTCCAAAGAAGAAAGTCATTTTTATGAATCCTGTTCCAAGCCTGACTTTTGGAAAAAACTTTTCTTCCATTTAAGTTTTTTCCATTGTGTTATAAGAGAAAGAGGACTTTATGGACCTATTGGTTGGAATGTTAAATATGAATTTAATGAAAGTGATTTAAGGATATCTTCAAGACAATTATTACAAATGATCAATCAATTCCCTATGCCTCCTTTTGAAGCTTTAACCCATATAACCGCAGAATGTAATTATGGAGGAAGAGTAACAGATGATTTTGATAGAAGGACTTTAAAAGAAATTTTATTATCTTTTTATAACCCTGATGTACTTAAAGAAACACATACTATGGTAGTCCCTGTATCAGGATATGTTTATCCAATAAATAATGATTTTTCTAGTATTACTCATGCTATAAAAAATTTCCCTCAAGTCCAAAGCCCTGAGATTTTCGGTTTACATGCTAATGCTGAGATTTCACGATCACGAAAAGAAACTTATGATATATGTGCTAGATTATTAGCTTTACAACCTAAAGCAGTTAGTACATCATATGATGAACAAAAAGCATCAATAATTTTTATGGCCGATATAATCTTATCGAAAATCTCTTCAACTTTTGATGTGAAAATGGTCATAGAAAAGTACCCATTATCATATTATGAATCAATGAATATTGTCTTAGCTCAAGAACTCAGTCGGTATAACAACCTTATAAAAATCATAACAACTTCACTTGTAAACATAAAAAAAGTATATGAAGGGATAATTTTGATTACTGAAGAATATGAAATCCTAGGACAAAACATGCTGAAAAATAAAGTCCCTCAAAACTGGATGAAAGTTTCGTACTCGTCGTGTAAAAGCTTGATGTCGTATATAGAAGATCTGCGAAAACGTATGGATTTTTTTAATAACTGGATTGATAATGGTCGGCCTTATCTTTTTTGGATATCAGGTTTTTACTTTACCCAATCCTTCCTCACAGCGACTCTTCAAGAATATTCAAGGAAAAAACAGCTCCCAATAGACACTTTGATGTTTAGTTTTGAGGTTTTATCAGAAATCCCACATTCAAGTCCAGAATTCGGCACATACATCAACGGACTGTTTTTAGAAGGAGCCAGATGGAATGAAGAAAAACTTGAAGAATGTGCCCCACGTGAACTTTATTATGAATTTCCTGTGGTATTTTATATTTAGATATGGCTTAAACCTACTGATACCAAACCTTTAGATATAGGTAAATATAAATGCCCTGTTTATAGGACTTTATTAAGAGCAGGAAGTTTATCAACAACAGGGCATTCGACAAATTTTATATTGTCAATACTTCTTAATACTGACCAACCTTCAAGTCATTGGGTCAAACGAGGTGTTGCACTTTTTACTCAATTAGATGATTAATTTTTATTATGTGTTCCTACATACTTGATGATTTTTCTATAAGATTCATTGAAGAATGGATTTGTGAAAGGAGTAAACCTTGATCTTGAAGTTGCTGTCTTACAAGTATTACTTGCTGTGTGTCATCTGATTCTTGAGCTTGAATTACCATACTTAATGATTCTTTAAGCCTATTAGCAAGGATCATTAAGTTAATAACTTCTTCTGCAGCCTGTTTCACCCCTGGGCTTGAAAAATAGCTTCCACATATTTCATGTATAATTGCCTGAGGGTCATCATATATTTTCAACAATTCACAATCATGTAAAATAATTTTGTAATTTTTCACAGTGTTTACTGATAAAGAAGATGATGATTGATTTAAAAAAGTTTGTAATGCGCTTTGACACGAAAAAATCTCTTCACGTACTTCAGCTGATTTTAAGGTTAATATTCCTTTAATATCTTCAGTTGCCCTATCAAGACTTTTAACATATTCATACATCCACATGTTTTCTGGATTTTCTTCTATGTTACTGGAACTAATAAGTTTTTTAAGAGATTCTCGTTCCATTGCTATAAGTTCAACATCGCTTTTATACCCAGTTTGTATGAATTCTTTAGCTTCTTCTTCAATAAGTTGACGAGATTTAGCTAGTTGTATGTCTTTAAGATAGATTGTATATAAAGATTCAACTTTTTCTGAAAGTTCTGAATACTCAGGGGGGATATTTTCAGGTTTGTCATGCTGATCTAGGGTGAAATCAAAAGGGTCAGCGGATTTTAATAGAGTGTCGATATCTTTTTTAACTTTANATAAAGATTCAACTTTTTCTGAAAGTTCTGAATACTCAGGGGGGATATTTTCAGGTTTGTCATGTTGATCTAGGGTGAAATCAAAAGGGTCAGCGGATTTTAATAGAGTGTCGATATCTTTTTTAACTTTGTTTATAAGAGAATCTTCAACCCCTCCATCAGTTTCTAATGTTGCTAGGCCGAGATCTTTAGATGTTCTGCTTGCAATAAGAGATTTTAGATTGAGTTTTGAAAGACTTTTAGATTTTTCACGAGGTTTGACTGATTTTTTTTTATCAAAAGTTTTCTTCTGGGAGTTGTTTTTCAGTTTCACCTCGAAATCCGTTATCGACATGTTTTTTTCTAAGTAATTTTTCATTATAAGTTCACGATATGATGGGAAAAGTCTTAAGAGTTTTTCTAATTCCTGTTTTTGCAATATAAAATATTCAGTATTTTCTTTACAAATCACATCAGATTTAACTTCTTCAGGAATTACCAAACTTTCACTAAACAAATAATTCCCATAATTGTAGATTTTATTCAAATATTGTATCGACCCTTTGTTTATTATTATGAGTTTTTCAACTATACTATCTGCATACATGATAATTTCAGATTCTTGAGATACTTTATATTCACTTGTTTTGATTAAGGTTTCTATAAAGGAATTAGGAAGTTCTTTAAAAATATTCACAGCTCGGAAGTATCTTTTGATTTTACCCATTTCGTTACTGTTTGAGTTTTTAAATTGAGGCAATTTTATTTCTTTACTAGCTTTAAAGCTACTTTCTTTAAAAACATCATCTTGGAAAGTTTGCACTTCAGCATCGGCACGTGTTGAGGTGTTAGGGTGGAAAGTTTGGGTTTCTATAGATATTTGCACAGAATCAAGTTTTTTAGAAGATTTTATACCTTTTGCATATGATTTCGGGGTAATTTCTGTGTGTAAATGGATGTTTGCGTCAGTTTCTAAGAAAGGTTGGGAAAAAAACTCAGCGCAGTACTCGTTTTTTTTGAAACCTGAAGATTGAATCCTTATGTAATCTAGGAATAAAAGCTTTGGGAGTAAAGATATTATAGTAGGCTTGTATTTCCCCTGAACTGCTATTGGGTTACCTTTGACTACTAAATGGGTTAATTTTATATTTAAGGATAAAGTTCTGATAGAAGCTGTTGAGGAAAGCATATTATTTTCTATGTTGAGTCTTTTGAGATCTCTGAGCATTTCAAGGTTTTCAATTTTTTTTATGTGGTTGTCGCCAAGGTGTAGTTCTTGAAGAAAAGCGTTGTTGTTTAGGTTTTCTATTTTTAGAATCCGGTTGTTGGATAAGTCTAGGATTTGTAAAAGAAGACAACTTTCGAGGTTTTGGATTTTGCTTATGAGATTGTTTTTGAGTTCGAGTTTGATGATTTTTTCAGGCATGTATACGATTTTTGATATTTTGTTATAGCCTAAGACTATAATGTTTGAATTCGATTCAAAAATTTCTTTTGTTGGGATTTCGATATAGTCTTTGTTTCGAAGATTGAGCACTTCTGGAGGTGTGAGGGTTCGGGTAAGATTTACGCTGGACTGATCTTCTTTGTCGTATTTGTCGTATCTTCCTTCAAATTTTTTCATATTATTATGGAATTAGATGTATAAGATATTGAGATATATTGATGGCATTTTTATAAAGTTGTAAAAATATCAAATTCAAGAATTTTAGTTGAAAATATTGTCCTGAATAGAATGTGGATTTATATTTGATATGTGGCTTTTTATATAAGGTTTATAGGGAATGTATTTTTATTATTTTATAAGCTTATGTGTTTAAGTATTTAAGGTAATATTAAGCATTAAGAGATTTGATGTATAACAGTTAATTTTGATTATTTTATAGAGGATAGAGCAAAAATATTAAATACGCTATCATTTAATCTTCCCTATAAAACCTAAATCCTTTAATAAAAACTCAATCTTATAAACTATTATTCAAACTTACACAATAAAATGGGAAATCGAATTTTATGTTCATGTTGTGATAATCCTGAACCCAACCAACAAGGAGTAATGCGAATAAACATTGCAACTTATTCACAAGAAGATCCTTCCAACAGTTCTCGTTCAGAAGCTGTATTTTTACCACTTCCAATCCCAAGCGAAAACAGTCAATCAAACGGATGCATAATTCTTCATCCGGTAATAAATAAACCTGGCTTTTCTTCAGAACTATCTTTAAGCCCTTCAAGTCTTTGTAAAATTCCTATTTCAGAAAGTCAAGAATCAGTACAATCAATAATGGAAGGTCTGAAACCGAAAACAAAAAGCCAACCAATTTCGACTACTGATACACCAAAAGTAGTATCGAAAATACATAATAATAGCTCAATTTCTTATGCTAAAAGTAAATCACCCACATCATCTGAGATTAATAGAATTATACCAGTAGTTCAAATAGACATAGCTAGAAACTATAAATATAAAGGAAAACAAAGATTTAAAGGAAAAAAATAGTTGTTTGGTTTTTGAAAAACTGAGGTGGATAAGGTTTAATATAATTAAAAGCAATTTTTTAATGTATGTTTAAAGAAGATTAGTTTTTGAGATTATTTTTGAAAGGGTTTTGGTTTTAAGGTTGGAATTTTGTGGGGTTACGGTAGTTGCAATTTTTTGGATTTGGGATTAAGTGAGGATAGTTTGAAGGTTTAGTTTTTTGTGTAAGTTTATTTAAATGTGTATAGGGAGATATGATTATTTTTTTTGTATGAGGGTAGTAGTAAGATAATATTTTTTTTTTAATATTATGCTTGGATACTGTTTTTATTTGGGTGGGCTTGGAAGTTGATATGCTATGGATTTACTTTTGATTTGATTGGAATTCTTATCGAAATCATCTTAAAACTTTCACACTTAATCTTAATTCAACCTCTTCACTTAAATTAACCTACTTTACCACATATCTCTTTATGTTTAATCTTATCTAATAAACTAAAGAAGCATTTCACTAAGCATTTTATCTCTCTACATATCTCTCACTTTATTCTTAACCTTATAATCTATTCCTTTATTAATCGAAAACTAATAAATCTTTTTGTTACTCTGATACTCAGCCAAATGCAAAGATATATCTCCATGCTAATTATCCCATAAAGCATCTTTCAAAGTTCAAACTAGCCATCTCCTCAATCATCTCAACATATAAAAACCAAACATTCAAATGCGGCAAATCCCATTTTGCAATACAAACCATACATCTAAACTCCATCTTCTACAATAAAATTCCTTTTTTCAAGGCAAAAAAACACCTTAAATCTAATAATCCATCCCCAAACCATTTTTCTCCCCAAAACCATATTATAAAATCCTATAAAATTATTTAAAGTGGTTTCTGGCACAGCAAAGCCACACCTCTTAATTTCCACTGATTTTGCTGAGGACTTTCACATCTTAATTTGACGTTGAAAATAAAATACTTGTCTGTTCTTTGCTTGTATTTATAAACAGGGCATAAATAGTTCCCTATTTCATATTCTCCTTTAGCGTTTTTATCACGCATTTTAGCACCAACAAAAATATTTGGCATATCTACAAAAGTGTCTTTTCCTGTTAGCTCATCTAATCTCCCTCCTTCTTTAACAGCATATTTGGCACCTTCTAAATAAAGTCCTCTAATTATAACTCCTCTATCATTTTGTCCTGCTTTATCATTTCTATCTCTAACTATTGTTTGTTCTTCTACATCATCTAATGACCACACTTCTCCAGTATTTCCACCTGGAGGATTGATTTGGTTTTGTCTTGTCACTTCTTGTTTTGTTGCAGTTAAAAACCCTTGTGGATTGAAGAAAAATCCTAAATTATAAACAGGTGGACGTTCTTTTAGCCAGCCTGATAACTGAGCATTTCTATCTTGAAGTCCACTAAGCCATGTGCCCATTTGAGTATCAAGCCAAGAGATTTCTGTTCCATTAGCATCATAAAGCCATTGATAAGGAACTCTAGAATCATAAATAGAATCAGCAGCATCTTGTAGTTCAGGGGTTAAAATAATATTACCTTCTCTAACTTCTCTAAGATCAATCAAAGTTTTCCTCACAATACCAATAATGTTTTGAAGTCTCATAATTTCTTGGAAAAGGAAAATATTCAGAGGGACTTTAAAACCTTTATCTAATCCTTTAGGCCCAGCAAGTTTATTAATAATATCCCTAACATCAACTTCTGTATAATCAGGAGGTAGTTTTGATAAAAAGTCTATAACATAATCATTTATAATATCATCTCTAGATTTCCCTGTACCTGTATCACTTTCTTTAGGTTGGGTCATTTGTATAGTCATAAGTAATTCATTACCTTCACGTCTTCTAAACGTAATATCAGCATTTTGATTAAGGAAAAACAGGGTTGGTTTTTCAAAGCTGGGTAAACTATTAATATAATCTCTATACCTTTGTGCTTCAGTACTATCAATAACTTTATATTCAGATTCGTTATTAAAAGCAAAAGCTGATCCTAATATTTTCTCATCTATCCATTCAGCACCAAATGCTTGAATAAGTTCAAAGTCTTTTTCATCAGTAATTCTTCCACCATATTGAACATCACATACCATAAATCTGATAATATCCCAATTTGGTTGTTGATTTAAAGTTTCTGCTTGATAAATATGTCTATCTAAAAATGTTAATGAAGCTTCAAGATCTGAGTTATTAAATTCATAAGGAATACACCAGCCTAAAGGTCCGAATTTTCTTCTTTCTATAACTGTTGAATGTAAGAAACAAATAGCATATGAGACTTTACGCCATTTATCCATATCATGTTTTTCTAAGAAATCATTATCGATAATAGTTGTAAATGTTCTTGCAAGACCTGCTTTAAGACCTTTTGGTGGTTCATTTGTTACTTTAATAGCCATTTGAAGTAAACCAATAGGGAAAAGTGCTCTTGGTTCACAAGTTAACCAAAGTCTGAAATCAGGGTCGATTTCTACATCACGGCCAAGAAGCATTTCCATTTGGGCCATAAATTCTATACCCAAGTGACAATTGTATAAAATAACCCATCCACCAACAAGGAATGCATTTTTCATAGCTTCTTTTGCATAACCTTCTTGACCTTCACCCATACTAACACTACGGATTTGACTTTTCTTCTTTTTCTTAGCAAGTTCTTCTATAGCTGATGTGGGATCAGCACCTGCAGAAAGTAAAAACAATACAGGGATTCTACTGTTACTTTCATCCCAAATTTCTTCCATAGAATCAGTTACTGGACTTACAAACTCTTTACCAAGCATGCTTTCAATAAAATCAATTGCACAAACTATTGTCCTATCTTCTCTCATTGATCTAACTAATGTGAAATGAATAAACTTCCCGATATCTCTTTCTGAGTTAATCGGCTCTTGGAATTTAGGTACTGGTTGTTTTTCTGGGGTATTGTGGTTATACCAAGTTGACCATTCTGGTTTTCGCTCTTCGATATCTTGAGGTAGGTCACCAAATATACATAAGTGTTCTTTACCATAATAATGTTTAGAAAGAGCTATAACATTTTTCCATACATCAATGTCGAAGAGGTCTGCTGATTTGTTAGGGGGGATTGCGTTTTTATCTAACCCTTTACCACCTTTTAATAGTAAATCAGCATCAAGTTGAGTTAGTTTCCCACCAACTAGTAATATTTTCAAACATATCATCAATAAGAAAGTTAGCTTATCTTTTTCAAACAAACCTCTGTTTATATATCTGTATACAATAAAAGTAAGCCTATATGTAATGTTTTTAACTCTATCATGAGGGGTGTTAGCTTTATCAGCTTTTTCGATACTTTCATCAAATTTCTGTAAGAACTGATTTAATGAAGTGTTATACATCCAATTAACCATACTCATTTCCACAATACCGAAATACAAAAGTGAACCTCTTGTGGCTACAGGTCTATAAATTTCTCTTTTTTCAATAATATCATCTTGTTTTTCATTAGCTTCAACAAGTTTCTGCTGTACTTCTTTAGCTTTAGCTTTTGTGCTATTAAGTACTTCAATCAATTCTGTGTCATCAATAAGATTACCTTCAGTTTTACTAAGTCTTTCTAATAAGTTTCTATTGTATTGTTCTAAAGATTTTGCATTTGCTGTGATTTCTTCAAGTAACTGTTGTAAACTTTCTTCAAGTGACCTTTGTTCTTTACTTAACACACGTCCTAATAACTGTTGTTCAAGTCCTCCAATAGTAACAGTAAAGTCAATAATAGTCGTCTTAGCAGCAAGTTCAGGAGAAAAGTGAGGGTTACTAAGCCTAGAAGTCATGAAAAGTTTAAAATCATCATCCCATTCAGTACTTTGACCTGAAACAGTAACAAACTTATTTCTTCCTTTAATAACAGTTTGTTTTTCTAACACAGGGTCAAGTTCAGGGTCGACTTCATTTTCTATGTTTTCTAATAACAAAGATCTACCGTTTTCTAAACAAAACCTCACTTGGTCCATAAACTTCCCAGACATCGATGTTGTTGAAAGGTTTTCTTTTTCTTTAACTAAAATCCACTTATGAGCTTGTCCTTGAGGATCAATCATCAATGGGAACCTACTAGCTCTAGTAACCATAATACCATTCTGAGTACTTAAATCATCTTTTGGTAAACCTTGAAGATTCCATTCAGCTACTGTAGTTTTTTCTACCAAAAATGAAGTCAAATCTAAACTTAATGTCACAGGAATGCCACTGTTAGTCAAATCCTGTATAAAATTATCTTTCATTAACAAATTCCTAAATTCTGAATTAAATGGACCACAATATGACATAAAAGCTGTAGATACAGCAACATCACCTATAAGTCGCCGTTTAAGATCAGCAAAGTTTTTAGAGTCTTCAGTCCATCTGTATTTCTCATCAGTAAGCCCAACAATAAGTTTATTAGCTTGATCAGTCTTCCTTTTAAGCTTACTCATACCTTCTTCAAGGGTTTTCTTTGTTGTCATTTCTTTATTGAAATTCTCTTGTAGTTTATTAAGCTTGTCTTGTGCTTCTTTTAATTCAGCTTCAGCTGATGATAATTCTGTAAGTGCAGCTTCAAGTTTTTGATTTTGTTTAGTTAAAAAGTCCATCTTAGGCTTGACGATTTTTGAAGCTTCATGATAATCAAGCATAGCTCTAACCCAAATACATAGACCTTCAGCAGCTTTACTAGCTGAAGCAGCAGCAGTTGGGTTGAAATTTTCAAGTTCTAAATAAGGAAGTAATAATTCACAAGTTTCATCATTGATTTTATCTTTTTCTTTTTCTGAGAACTCTTTGAGTTTAGCTAAGAATTTTGCATCATTAATCATACCTTTACTAGACTCTTCAAATGAATCAGAGATAAAGTCGAAATTCTGTTTTCGGACATTGTATCCTTTTAAGCTTACTGGAACTAAAGGTAAACCAAATAGAACTAAAACACCATCAAAGATCAGTTTTATAAGGTCAGAAGGTTTTTTTGTGGTTTTGATTTCGTTAATATCAGCACTTGTTATACCATTAACTGCTTCCATAGCGCTATGTAGATAAGGTAAAGCAGCTTGTAAATCTCTATCAGCTTCTTGTTGATCAATTCTGATTTTATCAGCTTGGATTTCGCATTGGGTTTTTCTTTCAGAGACACTATCGCTTTGTTTCTGAGCTTTAACTCTTTCAACTTCAAGGATTTTAAGCATAGTTTCTGTTTTTTGGTCCATTTCTTGGATTTTCTGTTTTTCTTGTTCGAGTTTGACTTGCATTTCTTTGACATCTTCTTCAGCACCTTTGAGTTTTTTCAGTCCTGTTGCTACACGTTTTTCTTGATCTTCTAATTCGGTAACTTTGGTTTTATAAACTGATTTGTATGAGGAAATAAAGGAAAGATAGGATTTCGGAGTTACATAAACATGACGACGCATTTTGTTGTAGTAAACATGGCAGACATCATTTACCATTTTATGAACACGACCCATATGGTTTGTAAGACTAATTTTAACTTCTGGTGTGCAGTGGATATTAAAATCTTCGATGAAACTTGAACTCACACTTATTAAAGCTTCTTTTGGCCAAGGTAAAAACCAGTTGATTGTACATCCATTGAAAATAGCTGGGAACTTTCTGAATCTCTCTCTGAATTTATCACCTACTGGACTGAAACATAAGACTAAATGTAAATTGTTTCTAACTCTTTCAATAAAGAAATTATTTAAAGCCATGGTATCAGGTTCAACATTAGGTTTTTCTTTTGCATACAAGTCTCTCATGTCAGCAAGAATAATATCTTTTTCTTCTTTCTGTATAAGCCCAGCAACTTCACCAGTTGACAATATCGAGTTGAAAAATTCTAAAAAGTATTCTTGTTTAATTTCTGAGTCAGTCAAAATAAATGTTGTCCTTTTACCTTCATGTCCTGACCATTTATACAGTTGTAAAAGATCTTCAAACAAAGCTTTTTGATTATAAGTTTTAGTTAAAGTAATCTGATATGAAATATGTTTTCCGATATAAGCTGCAAGTCTAGTTAAAGATTGTTTCCCTGATCCACCAACACCGACTAAAAGTATACTACCTCGATCCATCTGAATAACACGAGAAATTCTAAGCAAATGTCTGATTGCATCATCGAAAAGAACTAAATTCATAGTCTTACCCTTTGAGTCATTATTATAATCATCCAACAATTTCTCAATACGTTTTTTAATCACAGGTATCGATTTAATAGCTTCATAAACCTTTGGAGCTTCTTCTTCAATTTCTCCATCATCATTCAGTTTATCTTTTCTTTGGAAATCAGCAAATAACAAACCTTCACCAAGCTGGTCTTCAACTTCAGCACCAAAGAACTGTTCAGTTGTATCCCTTAAAAACACTTTAAAATCATCTTTATTTTCTCTTGTCGTCAATTTATCTTCAAATACTCTTTCACATTCATGTTTCCATAAACCAATAAGAAACACCCCAGGTTTCATTGACCCTCCAACATTTTTAGCAAATTTCACAACTTCTTTACCTTCTTTTGTTTTAACACATTCTATAATCCCTTGGAAAACTCTTGATAATTCACGCATGTTAAACAAATAATGGAATTGACTTGGGGTTGGTAAAAACTTTTTCTTAACTCTTTCCCATAAAGCGATTGTGCTTCCTGTAAGTCTTTTAGCATTTTCAACAACATCATCACTGAAATTTTTACTTGTGAAAACTGAGTCTATGATAGTACCATAGATGTTGTCGACTGATTCTTTTGATGGAAGAATCATATTAAAAGTGAAAAATTGACGTTTAAGTCTGTTAGGGATATCGTTACGACCACCTGTAGGATGACCCATACCAGCAATGAAAATAAGGTTTTCAATTTTTTTGAAGTCACCAATTTTATCTTTTTCTAAGAAGTAGTACCCACGTTCTTCTATAAGTTGTCTAACAATTTCAAGGGTTACTTGATCACCCCAAGTGTTAACAAATGGCATACTGATATCATCGATAAAAACTAGAAGGGTTTTTTTACCTGGTGGGTAAAAGTTTCTTCCTACACCTTTTTCTAAACTATCATCGATTATGTCTTGGAACATTTTTGGTTGGGTAGCTGAAGAAAAGTTTAGTTTTTTCATTATCATAGTAGCTGGAAGTTTTTGGGTGTACATGAGGATTGTTGAAGTTTTAGCGGTACCTGGACCACCAACAAGAAGAACTTGCTTGTGATTAAATTCGTCGTTACGACTGATTGTGAAGATTTTAGAGATTAAGAACTCTGCACGAGTTGAGTCAATTGTTGGGATGAGAAGAGATGCAAAACTAGCACCTGATTGTCTAGACCATTTATCAGCAACCCACTTAACCCAATTCTTAGTATCTTTATCAAACTTATATTCATAAACCGTCTCTCCTTCAACTTGAGGTAAAGGTGCGCCCATAGATAATAAAACCTGATGAAGTTTAATCCTATCTTCAGGTTCAAACATAGCCCCAAGTGACCAAATTAAACAATACAAAAACAATTTCTCATACTGAACCAAATTAAGCTCCCCATCAGTCAGCGGATCAAGTAAAGCAGTAAGTAAACTGAGTAAATTCAAAATAACCAATGCATTATTAAAATGCATAACCGGCATCGCTTTATGAATCTTAAAAATATTGACCATTATATTATTCCTTTCATTGAAATACTTGTCAAACATCTGTTTAACAGCTGCTGCTTCTTCAGTCCTTCCAGTTGTTGCAGCTTTTTGTGATGAAGCTCTTCTTTTAATCCATGCTTCAACCAAAGGTTCCCAACTCAAATCAGTTTCACTTAAAAACACAATACCACATCTTGAAACCGTAGCAGGTGATGCATTTTTCAAATTTTCAACTTCAAAGACAAGTTTAACATTATCAGTCATAGGGATTCTATCATTATTAGCCAATGTTAGAATTTTAGAATCATCAAGCACAGAATTCAAACTTTCAATCCAAAGTGTATCAACTGGTCCATCACAAAGAATCCAAGTATTATATTTATTGTTTCTGTTATTAAATTTCTGCCAGAGTTTACTGAAAACACCAGGAATCCATTCATCAGTTAATTCAATTTTCCTACCATAAAGTTCTTCTGCTGTTATAGCTTTAGGGTTGATTTTTTGGATTTTATGTTGGACTACATTTTCTGAAAGAACTTTGACGAGGAGTTTAATAATTGTACTTTTACCTGATGAGGTTGGCCCAACAATCATAAACCCATGTCTGACTAATGATGTTTCATAGACTTGGATGATTTTCAAAAGCCATTCTTCTTTTTTAATAATCTCTTCTTCATCAAAAGATTTTTCTAAACCTTTTTGGATTACCCCATGTTGTAACTTAGGTGGAGGTTTTTGATTAGGGAATATATCTTTAAGTAACTGTAAGAATAATGGTACATCATCAGCGACAAGTTTACTAAGGTTCATATCTCTTAAAGTTCTCATCAAAAGCATTTCTTCATCAGAATTAGGTGGAGCTTCTCTTTTAATATTACCTGCACTTCTAAGTACTGAATTGATATTTCTAAGGCCAAAATCATAATGTCTTTGTTTTGATAATTGCTCTTCACATAAAGCATAAAGAATTGTGAATTTCTTTGATAAAATATCATATGAATCATAACCTTGAGCGGCAAGTTTTACACGAATAATAACTCTTCTGTTAGGAACCATCATAGCCACACCTCTAAAAAGAACTTTCATATTCTCAGGAAGTTCTTGTCTTCCAGCATAACCAGGGTTCATAGTAATAAAATAAGCAGTAGTAGAAATCATACTTACAGCCACAGACTCTCCTGGGAAAGTACATGTTTTTTCTTTCATTTTCTTAGCTCTAGTAATAGCCGCAACTTGCATAGCCACAACAGAAAGGACTTCAAGTTTAATACGATTAAATTCATCAAAGCATCCCCAAAGACCTGATTGACAAAGTCCTTTGAATATTTTAGCCATATCTTTATATCGATGTTGATCAGAACAATTTGTAACCACAACAAACTCACCAATAGTCCTACCCATATCTTTAACAGTCTCAGTTTTACCAGTACCTGCTGGACCAGCTGGAGATCCACCATAACACATACCAAGTGCTTGAGCTAAGGTAATATAACAACGATCAGTTAATGGGGTAATACAAAGACGTTCTTTTGTCCCTAAATATTCATATTGATATTCGAAATCTTGATCTGTGATACTGATTTGTAAAGTATCGTTACGCCAATATTGACGGGTACGTTTAAGCCATTCAAAACTGTTTTGGGAGTTGCCTTTAGAACTTGCATCTTTACCAAGGTTAGCAACTAGTTCTTCAAGGACATCTCTTTGATATACATGGACTGTGACGAGTGTAGTCATTTTTGTCCTGACCATTTCGTTAGGTAAATCACTCAAACATATATTCCTTATAATCTGCCAGATTTCTGTCATTTTTTCTTTTTTCTGATCGGCAATTTTCCTTTCTTTAGCTTTTTCTAAACACTCTTGTACGTGATAAGTCCATAATAACTGCAATCCTGTTAATGCTGCTTGAGCTGAGTATCTATTCACAAAATCTCCAAATGGTATTTGTATACAATCTCTTGAAGCATTTCTTAATATATCTTTTATAGTCCTACGCATTTCTTCTTCAAGTTTTTTTAACCAATCCTCAATATTCCCTTCTGCTTTAACAGGTTCACTAAGGTCGATTTTTTCTTCATTTTTACCAATACTACTCCACATCTGGTTAATCATTTTCCTATCTTTATTATCGAATTGAACTTTAGAAATTGCATCAAATAAGTTCTCTAAAAATGGTTGGATTGAAGTTGGCTCTGAACCTTGACTTAAAATACTTAACAACACAGTATCAGAAACAAAGAAAAACCTGGCGAATTTGTTTCTTTTGCTTTCTAAATAATTATCTAAAGATTTCTGACATGTTTCAAGTTTTTCTTTTAATGATGGTAACAACTGTTTAAGCATTTCATTCTGACAACAAGGTATAACCCTTTGTGTTTCTACAGCTTTTTCCATGATTTTCACCCACATTTTATCAGTATTTTGGAACAATCTAGCTTCAGTAGGCATATTTCTTGAAATATCACCACCCATAAACACAGGTTCTAAACTTTGCCACATAATCTGCACTTTCTGCCATGAGTCAATAGTTTCAGAAACATCAGAAAACACATACAAATAATTAACAACTTCAGCTTTAAAAGGTGTAACATGTTTCATAGCATTCATTGTTGTTAAAGCAGCTTGTGCATCATCAAGTCCTTCTTGGATTTCACTAACTTTAGCTCCAAGTCTACATAAATATTCTCTATTTCTAAAATTGTCAAAATCAAAAGTTTCTATTTCCCATTTGGCTTTGATTTCATTAAGCTGGTCTTCGATTTTTAATTGTTTATCTGCAGCTTCGATGATTTCTTCAACATCTTCTTTCCAGTTTAATAAATTGATTTCTAGTAATCTTGATAAATAAAATACTTCATCATTATTGAAATTAAGGGTATTTGTTTTTGTAAGTTCACTTAATGCAGTCCAATGTCTTGGTTTTATAGATGGTTTACTAAGATCTTTGAGTATAGGGAGGACTTCTGAAAAACTATCGATTTCTTGTTTGAGTTCTTTGAAAGCTTCCCATTCTTTAAGTTGTTTAGGTAGTTTTTTACACATATTCCCGAAGTTTTCAACCTGGTCTCGCATTTCATCCATTTTTTCTACAGCTTCAGACCAGACCATTTCCTTCCATTTTCCTACTGTGTCAATAACTGTGCCATATAAATCATATAACTGGGTTAATAACTCAAGCTCTTTTTTAGTCTGCTCAAGTTCAGGGTATTTCTGATGAGGCAAGCCGAAAAGTTCTTCACCAGCAAAATTAATCTCAAAATTACGTTCTCTTACTAGATATTCTTCTTTAAAACGCCTAAGTCTTTCTACAGCATCTCTTGGTCTAATACCATTAACCATAGGTCCATTTTTATCGTAATCTTTACGAAATTCATGAACATCTACAATAAGTGATCGGACTGATATAATCAAATCACGTTTGTATTTATTTTGTGTCCCTTGAAGTTCATTTTGTCTTTGTGTAGCTTTATCAACAAGGTTTTTCCATTTACTTTTTAAGATATGTCGATGATCTTGTTCATCTTTTTCCATACCAGCAGCAAGATGAGTGTCTAGAATATTGTACATTTCCATTATAGGTTTGATTTCTAGTTCGATTTCTCCTTCTTTTTGTCTAACTTCTTTCATATTCTGCATAACATATCGTAAAGTATCGATACCTGTAACTTCTTTACTAAGTTTTGCTTGAGTTTGGTTTATATATTCAAAAATATTATCTAAACGGGATTTAGCACGTTTATGAAGATCACGGGCAAATACTCCTTTCCAGTTATGAACATAATCTTTAAGTCCTTCTTTGATTGTTTGGGTTCTTAAAGCCATTGCGCCTATTTGGAATACCTCTTCGATTTTTTCGATTTCATGCTCGAGGCTTGTGAATTTCTTCAACTGGTCTTCAAACTCGTCAAGTCCAGGGTCTTTTTTAGTGAATTCTATAAGTTTCTTTTCAGGTTTCTGTTCCCAGAGCCATGAGTATTTACGGAAATGATCCAAATATTGAGTTACAGTGTTTTTAGTCCCATGTATCGACCCTGTGAGTAATAATATAACCTTAACAATTTCTTTGTCTTGAGCGATCATATCATAAAAACTCTCTTTTTCTTCATTATCAGGTTTGTCCTGCTGGAACCAATTAATAACACTTTTTGAACACTTCAATACCGCTATAGCAGCTCTATTTATATGCTCTTGAACATCTTCAATACTTGGGGAAATTTTAACTTGAACCCCTTCATTCCACATTTCCAAATGAACTGTAACTTCAAAAAATGGTGATTGTTGACTTGGCACTGAAGCACCTCTTGTCCTTTTCCCACATACTCTTTCTTTCATAGCATTAAGAGAATTTTTTGTACAGTGTAATAAAGCTTGATACATAGTCCAATTGTAATATTTTTTCAGTTTTATAACTTCTTCTGGGTTTATAGGCTCAACATGTTGATCTAAAGGATATGATTTTATTGTTTGTAAAAGGTCGTCTACAGCTCGTTCTACTTCAATATTTTTACTTTTAAGAAATGCAGTTTGGGTGTTAGCTGAGTTGTGTTGCAAGTCGACAAACTCGTCTTGGGTGTAAGTTTTACCATTTTCAGGCATTTCGACTAGGATGACTTTGCTTATAGCTTTAAGATTGTTTTCAATACGATTTTCAATTATATCGTTTATGCTGATTATAAGTTGCTCAAGTTTTTGAAGCCCTGCGTGAACATGATGAAGATAACCATCAATGTTCATTGAAGTCCATGTCAAAGTTACAATACCAGGTCTAAGTTTGTATTCAAGATCTTCTAAATGAGGACTTAAGAGGTTTTTAGTTATCGGTCTTATTTTACCTAAAACTCTTTCATATTCTTTAAGTAAATAATCAAGTTCATTATAATAATGTTTGATTTTCTCTTCTTGTAAAAGGACAATTCTTGCGCTTTCTGGGATTTCTACACCCATTCTATCCAAACATTTAGCTTCTCTAATCAGTTGGAAAATCTCATCATCTAAATTCACATAAAGTTTCTTATCTTCACTTGGCCACAATAACAAAGCATGTAATCCAGTTTTAGATTTTTCAATTTCCCCGCACCAAGCTCTTAAATACATAAACTCAAATAAAGTCAAAGTTTGACCGATTCTGTTATACAAAGTTATAAAATTCCTATGATCTTTTGATTTCTTAGTCAAATCTGGGAATTTATCCATCGGGTCTTTGATTCTATGGAACAAATGTCTTGCCCACATAATATTCCCTGCAACAGTTGGCATATTTCTAACAAGTGGAGGATTAGTTTTAGAAGCATTGTATTCGGATTTTATATCATTCATTTCTAAACCATAATTGTTGAATATTATATTGTATTTGTTATTAAGCTCAGTCTGTAAACTTCCACGTTTAAGTATTGTCTCGAATTTTTTAAGGAGTTTTAAAGAGTTGTCTATACTTGAGATTTTTTCAAAACTCTTATTGATATACCCTTGTAAATCTTGCTCTAGTTTTGATACACCTACATTGAATTCGACAAATCTTCTATCGAAATGGTTGCTTGAGTAGTCAAGAAGATCATGTCTTTGATTTTTAAAATCTTCTATAAGATTATTAAAATCACTTAGAAGCTTGTCCATATCTTCAAGTTTATGTTTAGCTAATGATCTGAATTGTCTGACTATAGTGAATAAGTCTATAAGTTTTGTAAGTCTTCTACAAAACAAGTCGAATTTACCAAAGATTTGGTTTTTACTGAAGTCGAATTGTTTTCCTTTAGGCATTGCTTGGAGTTTTTCTTTTGTGGATTCATATTGAGTCTGATAAGCGTCTTTGAGTTTTATACAGCTTTGCATGGTTTCGATAAGTTCATCAGGATCTCTTTGCCAGAGTTTATCAAAAGATTTCCCTTGAAGGATTGTTTTTTTGCAGGTGTTAATCATTTGGTTAGTGATTTTCATGAACAACTGGGTCATTTTTTCAGCAGTGTTATAGTACCTAGCAATTGTATGGATCATTTTAACTGAGTTCATCAAAGCTGGTAAGCTGTCAATTATGGTCTGTGGAGTTCCAGAGTACAATGGTTCTATAAACTTTTCTAATGTAGTCAAGTATTTAACGTTATCTTTAGCTTCATTAAGAGCTTCTGTGATTTTTATATCGACATTTTTCCAATTAGTTATAAGTGTAGTTATATCTTTTGATCTGCTCTGATGTTCACCTGAAGACTTATTAGCCATAGTTAACACACCAATAACCGCTTTAACTTCTTTAGTCCTTGTCTGCTCATTAATACTTGTTAATCTTTGATTTCTAGCTCTCCAGTATTCAAGTTCTGTATGTGGGCCTGAGTCAGTATTTTCAACTCTAGTCTTGGAATTCTCTTCAATATACCCACTTATACTTGTTATCCAGTCATCCATGAGCTTCTCATAATGACTAACCAAAGCTTCATTTTCAGCAGCTTCTCGGTATTTCTCATTCGAATTTTCTATTTCAAATTCTTTATCTGGGCTTCTAAGTCTGACTCCTCCTGACATACTTTTTATAGCTTCTGCAAGTTCGCTTGCGAACTTTGATAATCCTGAAACTAGTTCTGTCCTTTGTTCTTTATCACATTCTCCCCAGTCTGTATCGTCCATTGAATTTACCATTGTAACAAAAACTGATGATATGATTGTATCAAGACTTGATATTGGATTAGCACCGATTTCACCAAACATGACTTCACCATCGTTTGCTGTTTGAGGATTAACAGATTTGCCTTCAGGGACGGTTCGGTAGAAAAACACCCCTTTTGATCTGATTTTGCTAGTCTCACCGAAATGAATAAACAGCCCAACTTCGTCGTTCGGGTCTAAGTAGTCTTCGCTTCCTGGAGTTGCTTCACTTGACTGTCTAAAGACAAGAAGTTTTGGTGGCGCAGTGCCCTTTAGGAAATTGGACATTGCCGTGTTGTTTTCTTTGCGCCTGGCCCAGTCTTCAAGTTTGTACTCGTCTTTAGCAAAGGAATCAGCTATACATTGAAGCATCCAGAGTATCCTTGGATTAAGGCCTCCTGACATTATTTATAAACACCATCCATTTTCCCTCCTAATTTCCTCATAACTGCCACAGTCTATACCAAATCCTATTAATCTTATAGCTTTCAATATTAAAACTATATATTAAACTTAGTCGTATGTATAATTTTTTGTCATATAATAAGCATTTTGACTACTTAAATGTACAAAGTTTATTACTTCTAAGTTTTGATGAAAAGTTTATTATCGAATTGGGTTTTTTATGTCTTGAATATAATTTATACATTTTCTGTAGATACTATGATAAAGTTATAAAGTTTTAGAGTTTTAATCTTAATTTTAGAAGATTTAGTCGGCAAATCGGGATATTTTTTCGATGGAATTTTATTCAGCATAGGATGATTTGACACATGGATCTTTTCTTAATGAAAACTTTGTCTTGATGTATTATTTTGTGATGAAACTTAGAGGATTTGGAAAATCTTATACATTATTTTTAAGTTTTAAAAGACTTTGAAATCTTACTTGCTGTTTATTTCAATCGTTGAATAAAAAGACTTTCTTGAGGATTTGGAAAAAGTTCATAACATTTGATAGGTGGGTTAGAATATGATTTAAAGAAGAGGGTGAATGGCTCGATGAGTTTTTAAAAACTGTTATTGATGATCTGCTCAAAAATTTTTTTCAGCTTTTTTTTAGACTTGTGTGTGGATAATTTCTATGGCATAAGGGTTTTTGAAATTTTAAAACTTGTTGCTGATGATTCATACTCAAGAATCCTATTTAAAATGCTACTTTAGATTTGATTTCTAGGTTATGGCTGAAGATGAGATACATAAATATCTTTGAATTTTTTAGGAGGTTTTTGATGCATTCTTAATAGTTGATGATTTAGTTTTTGGTTTTTATGATTAATTGAAGCTGAAAGTTATGCTGATATAACGAGATTTGCTTATTGTGATAAAGACAATGTTAGATAGGAAGACCTAATAATTTATTATTTTCCTTATAAAGTAGTCTTTTGGTTTAAAATAGTTCGAATTCGCTTGAGCAGATAAAATACAAGATGGCTAGTTTGATATTTTCTCTGTACAAATATTAGTTTTTTTTTGAACTTTAGTTTTTGAGGCAATATGACAGCTTTTGAATGATTTATTTTGTAGGTATTCAAGAGTAATTAAATTGTATATTAAATATATCTAAATATTATAAGTTTAATCTTTTTATTCTTGATATATTTTGCTCAGATTATTATAGGAGAGTTATGATTTTTTGATATTCTAGGATTAAAAACTTTAATTTCTCATAAAAGACTGAATAAGGTTTATTCATAACTTCAATGTAATTTATAATATACTTGCTTGCCTTTTTTATTTAAAGATAATATTTTAGATACTAGAAGAATTTTAAGTTTTTTATTTTTGTTCATTGAAAATAAGAACTTGATGTTTAAGATTGTTTTAGATATGTCTGATTTCGCTGTTTGTATGAGTGGAGAGTCGTTTGAGAAATTGTTGGGCTAACTGTTTTATTAGTTTAACTTTAAGAGAATCAACTTATTATTATTTTTAGTGTGCTTATGATGGATTATTGGTGCTAAGCATATGAAGAATTTGCTGCTGGCTGCCAGTAAAAATTTTTTATTCTTTTTATGTTGTGATATTTAAAATTTGAATTAGAAACGGATGCTGCTAAAATAGCATTAAAAGAACTTTTGGAATTATAGATGCTATGCATTTAAACATAAAGTGTTTATTTATATATTATTAGCTACTTAGATAGGGNTAGAGGATTTTAGTAAAATCTTAAAACTTAATCTTAAAATTTCTAAAATATAATTATTTATAAAAAGCTTATATTAATAGCTACTTAGATAGGGAGCTGTATCTATGTCCCACAGGGGTATCTTGTTAAGCTTGTAATGGACTTCTAGTCAGTGTTATATTCACAAACGACAGACTTTTCTGATTTCTTACAAGTGAAGTGCATCATAAATCATATAATATCATATAAAACATAAAAATCATATCATTTTCAATATTTCTAAATAAAAAAAGACCATATTTTCCTAATAGCATCGGCCAAAAATTAACCAAAAAGTCAACTAATCTCTATACTTTATTTAAAAAATTATTATATTCTATATATTTTTTCTATAAATCTTAATAATAATTTTAAATAAATCCTGATAATATACTAGCGAAAAAAATTCTCATCAGCACTTACTAACTCATTATTGCTTTCTATAGGAATTTCCGTCGAATAAAACAGATCTTGGCTCCAAGGCCTATATTACTCATTCATTAATATTATTATTTTTAAATCTACTAATTTCACTGGACTAATATCATCACTAACGTAGCTAAAAGCTTTTACAGATAATTTTATTCTATATAAATCCAAATCGACTAATGACAAACCGAAACCGTGGCAAACAGACTCTTCTACAAAAAAATCAAAAGGTCTGTGCTTGTGTTAGATAAAATCATCTTAGAAACTTATGATTTATCCCAGAAAGACCTTTAAAAATTCCCTATTTATCTTTAAAAATTATTTGAAAGTCTTTTTTACGTTTTTGTATGATGAATAGTAATTATTATCCAACTTTTTCCTATATGATTTTACTTATAAACTCAGAACCATATTTGAAGATTTTAAATATAAACATAAAGATTGATTTATTAATAAGCATCTTCAATCATAATAAAAATCACAAAAAATGCCACCACATCCATCTAATAAACTCATAAAATCTTAATATATCTAACTATAAAAATTTATTAATAACACTATAGATTATAAATAAAAATTAATTATCATCACCATTGTGACTTCTTGACCTTCTTCTTCTTGGTCTTGGGTTTTCCTTGTTCTCATCACCTTCAGCCCTAGGTTTTCTTACCATACGCCTGAGTTCTCTTGGGATATTCTGTCCAGCATCTTCCAAAATCTTAATCAAATTAGGGGCACTTTTAGCATTATCCTTAGTAAAAAGTGTAATAGCTGTACCTTTCTGAGTCCCTCGAGCTGTCCTACCAATTCTATGAACATAATCTTCAACCCTTCTAGGGAAATCATAAAGTACAACAAATTCCAAATCTCTTATATCAATCCCCCTACTAGCAACATCAGTTGCCACAACACACATATTCCTCCCAGCCCTAAAATCAAGTAAAGCACTCATCCTATCTTTAGTTGATTTTTGCCCATGTAGCCCAACACATTGTATCTCATGTGTTTTAAGTTCTTCAACTAAAATATCACATGAACTTTTTGTATCAACAAATACTAAAACCCTTTTTTCTTTTTTATCTTTTAATATCTCAATAAGCGCATTAACTTTTTCTTCAACTTCAACAACTTTAACTTCATGAGTTATGTTAGGATTTAAAGGATATTCAACAGATCCAACATTAAGATAAACTGGGCTTTTTAAATATTCAGCAGAAAGTTCACTAAGTGTAACTGGCCATGTAGCTGTGCACATAAAACATTGTCTATCAGGTCTAACTTGTGAAAGAACTTTTTTCAATTGAGGACCGAAGCCCATATCCATCATTCTATCACCTTCATCAACAACAACAAAAGTACAACGTTTTAAATTTAGGACTCCAGATTCAAGGAAGTCTAAAAGTCGACCTGGTGTGCAGACAATAAGTTGAGGGGCAACTTCAAGGTCTTTGATTTGGAATTGGCGGCCATTGCCCCCGTATATGCAGACAGTGCGAATATCAAGACATTTACCGAATTTATTACAGTCAAAAGTTATTTGTTTTGCTAGCTCACGAGTTGGGACTATGATTATTCCTACTGGACCTTGACCTATGGTTACTGGTGGTTGTTTTGAGATATGGATTAGTAAAGGGAGAAGATAAGCTAAGGTTTTACCACTACCAGTACAGGCAATAGATACAACATCTTTACCGCTCATTGCTACTGGCCAAGAGATTGACTGGATTGTTGTTGGGGTTGAGTATTTACAGGACTCAAACTGAGCTAGAAGGGCTTCAGGTAGTTCACCTTCTTGGAATGTCATAATTGGCTTAATACTTTCTTGGCCTGTGATAGAGGTCTTTGAGTTCTCCAAGAACTGAGAGATCTCTGTTAGGGCTCTTGAACTGGTGATAGATGACTCTTGATATAATAAGTTTTTAGGTATCAAAGATTCACTCTCCCATTCAATAGTCTTCAAATTGTCACCAAGAGTTTCAAAGTTCAAAGGTGGTAGTTCAGGTTTTTGCTCGCCTGTCGGCTCGGCTGGAATTTCTGCTGGAACAGCTTCAGCGACTACAGGTTCAGAGGCACCCCAAGATTCTGTTTGTTCTCCCCACATTGTTATATAGTTTAGCTTGTTTGGGGGCTATTTATCTTTGAAAAAAATTAGGATTTAGTGACTATAACCTTCGTTATCCCCTTTTTTTTATATTTTTATATACTTAAAATGAAGATCTGACACGCTAATTTATTTGTAAAATTTCAAGATTAGGAAGAAAGTTTGATTATGATTTTTATTTGAATAGGAAATTTTTTAAAAGGAAAATTTAGGGAATGTGATGAGGTTTTTTATGATTTGATTTAGGTAGGTTTTTTGGATTATGAGTATTGTGAGGTAATAAAACTAATGTTTTAGGATTTTGGTTTGACAAGGAAAGAAGGTTGAGGGATTTATTTTTGATTAAGAGAGTATAAGATTATTAAAGAGGATAGAATTTGATTATTATATTTTTAGGAGAAACATTAGGTATCATATGGTTATTTATAATTTTACATAAAAATATATCATAATTTTAGTTAAATACTATTAAACCCAAAATTTNAGTTTTAATATTTTAATAGATATTGATATTTTTTAACTGCAGCAGGTATCATATGGTTATTTATAATTTTACATAAAAATATATCATAATTTTAGTTAAATACTATTAAACCCAAAATTTATTAAATCAATATCCACTTAAAGTTGATAATAAATCCAAATACACATTCAAGTTTGTTCTATAAAAAATATACAGCACAAAACACATCAGCTTATCAGTTTATTTTTTCGTATATCATAAAATCTTTTTAAAAATTCTTAAAAAGTTATAAAAGCTTCCCATATCTAAATAAAAAACTCTTCTACACATAATTACCAAAATAAACATATTATCTAACATAATTTTACAATGTTTTTCTTTTAGTCTAATCAATTTTATATAACATAAACAAACGTTTTTTTCTTAATACCTTAATTCCATACACACATCGTTTATCTTTTAATTATTTTAAGGAGAATTTACTTTATTATTATAAGATGCTACAACATGATTTACTAGGTATAGTACTAGCATTTTCTAATATGCAATCCTCAGTTTTTAAAGGATTTCTAGTATTTTTTACAAATATTTCAGAGTCTTTTATGTTATTATACCCTTTTTCAACTTCCCTTTGTAAATAATAAATAAGGTTTAGCAATTTAATCATAATCTCCTGCTGTTTGCGAGCATAATTTACATAATCAACTTCATCATAAATTTGTTTATTATTGGTCTCATGATTTCCATCATCTTCAACAACTTTTATAAAATCTTCTATTTTCACTAATGCTTCAAGGTCTGAATCATTTAAAAACCTTCGAAGATGTCGCAGATCAGCAAGTTTTAAACTAATTTTTTGTCCAAGTAAAGTGTTATTTGCTTTTAGCTCAATTAAAACTCCACTCTTAGGCAGAGCAGAAAATTCTTCAATAGAAGATGAGATTTCAGAACGTTTTTTCATAAGTTTATCTATTTCATTTGTAATCTCCTCACTAACATAGTTAAAACTTTCGCTGTTGTAATCTCCATGAGGAGGTTCTAAGTTTGTGTCCATAATATTAAATTAATTTTGGTTAATGTTTGAATAATCTTTTAAAATTTTACCTCAAATATTTGAGGATACTTCAACTTGTATCTTTTATATAAGGATATTTTGATTGTTTATAAGATTAAGAAAATTGTTTAAATACTTAAAAATTAAATAATATATAAAATGTTCTTTGTGCTTAGGATTTGATTATAAAACTCATAATTTATCAACAACCAACAACACAAAAAGCTCTCTAAAAATGACCTAAACTCAAGATTATTAAATTATGCATCAATGCTCAAATCAATAGTATCCTCATGATTCCTCCTAGCCGCATAAAAACTCGCATCAGTCTGAATAAACTCTTCAGAACTAGATTCTTCCGTCCTCTCAATAGGTTCAATACCAAGCATCGCCCACATTTTATGATGATTCTTCGTACTAATATTACTTATCTCCTGCATTTGCTTATAATTCATCCTCACCTGAAGTTCTTTAACCGTATCTATAGCTTGTAAATAAAACTTTTCTAAAGCTTCAATTTTACATAAAGGGAATTTCTCAACACCTTCCTGATGTTCAAGGATATTAAGTTTCATATCAAGATATTTACGAAGAGCTTTTTCCTTATCAAACTTCTGCCTATATTTCTGAGCCTTATCAGAAATCTGCCTAGAAAGATCAATCGCTTTTTTAAGTTCATTCTTCAACTAAATAACCCTTACATTTACTTTTGAGTCAATAAGAAATTGTTTACTTTCAGTTAAATTCTGTATACTCTTATCTTTATCTTTAAAAATCGCATTCATCATTTTCATCCTTTCTATAGCCAACATACCCTTCGAATCAAATTTCAAAATTTTTTCTTCAACCCTAAAACCTATACTTTCTCCAATAAGCCTTTTATCTATATTCAATATCCCTGATACTGTACTCCAAACATTTTCATATACCTGTTTACTATGTTCTTTTGATGTTTTATTCAATATCATATGTGTAAGTTTTAATATCCTTTCTTCAAGTTGTTTTTGCATTGCTTCCATTTCTTCAGCTTTAAGTTTCCCATTATCTTGTGCAAGTTGTATTTGTTGTCTTAATACATCAATATCTCTTTGATATGCTTGAAGGATTTCAGCATTTTTATTATTACGAATATTAGCTTCAACTCGATTTGTAATAGTCCTTGCTGTACCACCAAAGCGTAAGGTGCTTAAAGTCATTTCAAATTGAGCTAAAGTGGGTGTTGCTGTGCAAATTATACAAGTTAAAGAGTTTCCTCCAAGAGATGAACGGAGGATTTTTGTTAGGTTTGAGTTTCTATATGGGATATGCATATCGTTTTTTGCTGTATTTTTTTCAGAAAGTCGGTTTATTACTTGACATAAATAAAAAAGACTAGTATTGATATGTTTACCTTCATTAAGAAGGGTATCAAGATTGTTTGATGATCTCATACGTGATGAACGACGACCTTCAGGAGGTTTATTACTTGGAGGTTTAGAAAACATTGGCGTGTCTTGAAGGTTACTAACACGTTCAGAGCCTGCAAGGTCGACAAAATTCAAAACACTTTCTGTTGTGATACTGCTTTCTTCTTCATCTTGGGCATCAAGAACTCTAACACTAGTGACGTTAAGTCTAAAAATTGTATGAGACCTTGAACTATTATGGTTCATTGATGTTACTGCGTATTTTCTATTAGCTTCACCTTTTTCTATAAAAGTTAAAACTTCAGCTATTGACCCTACAACATGTTCACTAAGCCCTTTAACATAAAATCCTCTAGCAGGGTCTTCATTTACAGATAATATTTCGTTTTTAAAACCCCCAGTTTCGCTAATAAGATCATAAACTTGTTCATTATAAATTTCTAAATAACTGCATGTCAAATAATAAGTTTTTTCATTAGAAACACTAACAGTCTCAAAAAGATCTTCTAAGGCAAAAATGATAATCCCTTTTTCCTTTGGGAGCTCTAGCTTTGATTGACGAGGACTCGGTATGTCTTTTGGTATTGGCTTCATTTGTCTAAAAGGTGATACTGATCTACGTTCTTTTCGTATTGGTTTAGATAATGGTTCATGATCTGCACCTTCACTTCCCATCATAGTATAAGTTTTACCACTTCCAGTTTGCCCATATGCGAAAATCGTCCCGTTATATCCATCTAAACTTGCCCTGACGACCCTTTTAGCAACAGTCTCATATACAAGCAAATTGGAATCTTTTGATGTAAAACAATAGTCTGTATATTAAATACTGTAGTTATAACATTTCGGCGCACCCGTGAGCTTTTTGGATTCTTGGAAAACCTGAGCCATTTCCTGCTTGAGGACGACTGAGTTTTTATTGACTTGCCAAATATTGCTCTCGTTTTCGTCGATTTCTCGCATGTTTAAAGGTCGAAACCTTAGTGAGACATGGATGTTTTCATTCCTTGACATTTTATTATGCTATTATAGGTATGTAGTTTAAGGTATGTAATATTGAAAGATTTTGGAGAAGGTTTGGTAAGATAGTGATTTTTAGGATTTTTTGATGATTTTGATTTAAATTTTTAAGGAGAAAAGGGTTTATGAAAAGTTGTGTGGGAATTTTCTAATGGATATGAAGGGTTGTGAGGATATTTGATGGGCTGAATTTGGGTATAGGTTTTTTTTTATTTTCTCACTGATGGATAGAAGATGGTCTATGCGAATTTGTTTTTTTATTATAGAGGTTTATGATTTAAAGCTTTTGGTTGATGATTTTTTTAGATTTTGTGAAATCGCTTTGGTATTCAAAGGTTGAGATTTTTTTATTCAGAGATTTGGATTTTATCAAGTGCACTTTAGACTCTTCATTTTTGGTCATTAGGAATTTCTTGTTGTTGACTTAGTGGAAGTTTTTGATTGTTTTGTAGATTTCATTGATTTTGTTCCTAAAGATTTTTGTTATTATCTTCTAATTCGAAGTTGTTTTGCAGTAATTTGATGTTTGATGCTGATTATTTGTGGGAAGTATAAGGCAAGTTGTAAATATAAAAAAGTATATCTTTGATACTAAATTCTAAAAAATATTCTCATATT
>MPUH01000467.1:0-52433 GCA_001970955.1 Stentor coeruleus
ATTTTACCATATACCTGAGTAAATTTTATTTTGATAACTACAAATAGCACAAGAGGATATCTTAAAATTTAATATATTCTAACTATTTTATATATAAATATAAATTATTATAATAAATGTAATATAATGTATTAAGATTTGCTGAAGTTTGATATAGTAATCTTAGTGATACAAATAAAATTTAAGCAAATCAATAATTCGTATGAATAAGTCGTAGCAAACATATAATTTATGTAAATTAATAATTAGTATGAAAAATTTATTGAAAACCAAAACATATAATTGTTTTGTTTAATATTAGTAAAATTTTATTGAAAATCAAAGCATATAATTGTTGAATATGATACTAGACATAATTTCTTCAATATCCCATGAAATATAAACTAAATTCCCAGTGTTTTGGAATAAGATTGGATTCAGTAAAGTAAAAAAATAAATTCATAAGGCATCGATCCAATAATAGCTTAGTTTATAAGCTTTAAAGTAATTGATTAGATAAAGTTTGGCTTCTTAAATAAATAAAACTATTTGGGAACGATTTCATAATAAACTCAAGAATTATCTTCTTTGGTCAATCCGAAAATAATTAAAAAGCTTCTTAGACTATTCTATAAGAATAAATTTTCTGCACCTAACATATAATAAGCCTAAGAAACATAAAATACAAATCGGCACTGACACAAAAAAAAATTAACTAAAGCTTATCTACCGATTGAAAAATTATAAAAATTTGACTACAAAACAATATTGTAAAATTCACGCTGGTGATCCTAAAAGTAAATTATTAAAAATTAGCTTACATAAAGGCTATACTAAATTGCATATAACCAAAATAGCATTCTACTTAAATTAAAATTACATACAAATTTAATTAACAAGTGTCAAATAATTTTTACAAAAAATCCCTTCAAAATTTGTATCTAAATAACCAAAACAGCAAATACAAATTCTTATTTCGCTCAGAATCATCGATTTTTAAGCTAAATTATTTATATTTTGCATACAACTAAATAGAATTTAAAATATAATTTTTGCCATTATTGGCAATAAATTATGTTGATATGATTAATAATAATATGCTAGGGCTTTTCTTAGTTCTTGTTACTACCCATGCTGGCCAAGTCTGCATGTCTAACGGATGGGTTGTTGAATGGACAGTTGGTGATACCAAAGTTGATTTTTCCATAACAATCGATGAAGATACTAAAAATAATAAAGACTGGATTTCTGTTGGTATTGAAAATAATCATTGGGTTGCTGCCTTTAGTGACACTGAAGTACCTATGACAGATATAACACTATATTATATTGATGGAAATACTGAGGATTGGTATACAGGAGATCTACAGATTACCCCAGCATCTGATGTGTCAAAGGGTGGGACTGATGATATTACAAACGAATTATGGGATGATAGTAAAAACAAATTTTCTTGGTCTAAACTTCTTGATACGAAAGATTCAAAAGATATTGTCTATTCATTAGGAGGAGAATACTATGTTCTTTGTAATAGTGGGCTTGTAGATGATGATGGGATGATTGAAGCACCATATATGCTTAAAGAAACCCTAGAAGCTGTTATTTTGAGTAACGATTTTTCTGGTGGTTGCACGACTGAGGTTTATTAGAAGAATTAGAAAATTAGTTAATTTTTGAATTGAAACTATGGTTTATAAAAATGAAAATTTATGATATTTAAAGCAGTCAAATGAAGTTATGGGAAAATTTGACTTTTTTTATAATAAAGATGCTATGGATGCTAGGAAAGGTTATAATCTTTGTTGTTATTCCTGATATTGAAGGATAATAGTTTGAATATGTTTTATATAAATTTTTGTATTTTACTATACATAAATTTCTTTTAAAATATGGTTCGATATAAAAATTCTAAAGCCTAGCATATAAAATTATAATGATTTTATGATATCACCGATAAGTTCAACAGAGTTGTAAAATAATTTTTTATAATAATATGCATTCAAGTATTTTTTATAAATAGCATAAACTTTGTTATAAGTAAAAGTTATAATGACTAATACTTTAAGTTGGAAATAATTATCTTTAAAGTTTATTGAAGTAATGATATTCAATAAAAGAATTGGTTTTCCAATATATAAGTAAATTATTTTTGATGAAAAACATATAAATTTTATTTAAGATTTAATATGCTATAAAAAAATTACTTGCCCCATGGAGGAAATAGTAAAAGCATAATTTTAACTGAATAGCATTATTTAAAAAATATTGCTAATAAAACCAGATATTACCTTAATGTAGATATGATTATTAGAAAAAAGTGAAGTATTGATTTAATAATTTTTCTGATTAAATAAAGTTAATGAGTTATGGTTGAAGTTTTTAGAATTTTTTGTTATGATAAAATTTATATAATAAAATCAAGATTTTACTATTTCAAAAATTTATAGGCAAATTTTGTGATTTAAAATGTTTTCTTTTGGACAGAGTTAAGATAAAAAAATCCTATTTTAATTATTGCTTGTGTCTTAAAATTGTCTCTTTATTAATTTTGGTTTTTTTAATATTATACTATATTTTATCAAAAGTCTGAGTTTCAATAAGCAGATTAGATTTGATGATATCTTTATAATAGATACACAAAGATTTCACATTCATACTATAACAAATTAATTTTTTTTTCTATAATACTTAAAAATCTAAAACCCATAAAAAACTTGTAGATAAACAATTAAAATCAATTTCGCATTTTTATTTCAATGCCTTAACTTCTAGTATTAATTGTCCTAGTTAAAGATTACTTATCTATCCATTGTAAGGTACTTTTGGCTTTAAAATTTCAAACTTAATTCAGAAGAGATCGATTTCCTAGTAATAAATTAAAAAATAAACTTTTGTTATTAATTCCATGACCAGAAGAGAAAAAAATTCAGAATCTTAAGTATATAGTTCGAGTAATTCATTTTCTTTTCTACCAGATATACAAATATTTTATAAAGACATATCTTTTAGAACAATCCCTCAAGAAAATAAAAGCAAAAAGGTCTTAACCTTATTAGCTTATAAATTGCCCATAAATAAAGAAATTCAAGATTTTATCTAAGCTATTATAAATTAAAAGACTTAAATACAGAAACTTTTATGAGATATTATGCTCTTGTTATATATTCTATTATTATAAAGATTAGAAGGCTTCAATATTCTAGACGCAAATTTATAATATTAAATGCAATTATAAAGATAGTATTCAAATAATAAAGAAATCAAGTTTTATTAAGTCCAGTTTCAGAATAATAGCATAGTTTGTTGATCCAAAAATCAAAAATTTATTCAGTAGATTTTCTAAATTAAATATCTCTAAAAAATGATTTTAGAGTTAGTCTTTAAAGGTTTTTGGGAGAAATACTTGAATATATATATTTTATACGAGAGAATATGCTTTTAATTTTAAAAAGAATTTATTCCCAGAGGTGCACAGCATTTTTAAATATCTAATGAAACTATGAATAAACTTATAAATCTTAAGAGCATAGGTTAGCTACTCTTATTGCTTCTTCAGTAATTTCCTCTAAGTTTGTATATTTTTATGATTTATATGGAAATATGTGAAAAAATATATCAATTCTATATAGAAATTTTACCTAAGTTAATATTTTATTTTGATAACTACAAATAGCACAATTGGATATTATAAAATTCAATATATTCTAATTATGTTGTATATAAATGTAATTTATTATAATGAGTATAATATAATAAAATGTATTCAGATTTGCTGGAGTTTAATATAACAATCATGATGATGCAAATAGAATTTAAGCAAATCAATAATCGTATGAATAAGTCGTAGCAAGCTTATCTTTAAATATACAACTATTAAGAAAATAACTAAATTTTTATTGAAAACCGAAACATATAATTATTAAATATGATACTATGCATAATTACTTCAATATCCCATGAAATATAAACTAAATTCCTAGTGTTTTTGGCATAAGATTGGATTTAGTAAAGCAAAAAAATAAATCCATAAGGCATTGATCTAATAATGGCTTAACTTATAAGTTTTAAGATAATTGATTAGATAAAGTTTGGCATTCTTAAATAAATTAAACTATTCGGCAACAATTTCACAATAAACTCAAAAAAAATTCAAGGATTATCTTTTTGGTTAATCCAAAAAGTATTAAAATACCCTTCTTAAACTATTCTATAAGTATGAATTTTTCTACCACTAACTTACAATAAGCATAAGAAACATAAAATATCAAACGCCACTAACAAAAAAAAATGAAAACTAACTAAAAACTAAAGTTTATCTGCCGATCGAAAAATTATAAAAATTTGACTTCAAAACAATATTGGAAAATTCACGCTGGCGACCCAAAAAAGTAAATCCTTAAGAATTATCTTATATAAAGACTATATTAAATTGCATATAGTCAAAATAACATTCACTTAAACTAAATTTATATACCAATTTAATATGCAAACGGATAATATACTCAATCACACTTTAAGGTGCCAAATAATTTTTGCAAAAAAATCCCTTCGAAATTCGTACCTAAATAACCGAAACAAACAATATAAGCTCTTATTTCGCTCAGAATCATCGATTTTTAAGCTAAATTATTCATATTTTTCATATAACTAAATAGAATTTCAAATATAATCTTTCCATTGTTAGCCATAGATTAGGCTATTTAAATAATAAAAATATGCTAGGGCTTTTCTTAGTTCTTGTTACTGCTCACGCTGGTCAAGTTTGCATGTCTAATGGATGGGTTGTTGAATGGACAATAAGTGATACCAAAATCGATCTTTCCATAACAATTGATGAAGACACTAGAACAAATAAAGACTGGGTTTCTGTTGGCATTGAAACTGAAAAACTTATGACAGACATGATGGTTTATTATATTGACGGGATTGCTGAGGATTGGCATACAGATGTCCAGCACAAAGAACCAAAATCTGATGTGTCAAATGGTGGAACTGATGATGTTACAGGCGAATCATGGGATGATAGCAAAAACAAATTTTCTTGGTCTAAACTTCTTAATACTGGAGATTCAAGAGATCTTAGCTTAATAGAAGGAGGAAATTATAATCTTATTTGTAATAGTGGGCTTGTAGATGCTGATGGGCTAGTTGAAGGACCATATGGGCTTAAAAAAACTCTATTGAAAGAAATTGTTTTGAGTAATGATTTCTCTAGTGGTTGCACGACTGAGGTTTATTAGAATTAGATTAAAATTAGTTATTTTTGAATTGAAACTATAGTTTATAAAAATGAAGATTATGATATTTGAAGTAGTTAAATGGAATTATAGGAAAATTTTGACTGTTTTTATAAGAAAGATGCTTTGAATGCTGGGAAAGGTTATAATCTTAGGTTGCTTTGATATTGAAGGATAAAAGTTTGCATATTTTTTATATAAATTATAGTATTTTACTAATTCTTTGCTTTTAAGTATGGTTTAATATAAAAATTATAAAACCTAGCATGTAAAATGTAATGATTTTATGATATCGCTTATAAATAATTATATAGCCTATAGAGTTAAAGCACTTTTTTTGAAATTAATAAGTTCAATAGAGTTCTAAAATAAAGTTTTATAATAATATGTATTTAAGTTATTTTATAAATAACATGACCTTTGTTAAAAGTAAAAGTTATAATGACTAATACTTTAAGTTGGAAACAATTACAGTATCATCATGAACTTCTTAAATTTAACATCTCATGAACACCTCATAAATCTCAAAACCAATAAATCACAAACAACTTTATCCTTATCAAAACTTATCCTAAATAATCTTAATCATTATTCCAAGCCAAAAAAAATATACCCTATCTTGAAATCTCCTTATTACCCAAACATGCCAATATATTCTCCAAAAACACCTATATTTTTTCTACATTATCCTCTATCAAGCATATCCTAATCCTCTTCTCCAATACTTCCTCTATAATTTTCCTAAAAAAAACATCAAGAATTCTTTTGACATCATTTCAATACAAAATCCCATTCTAAAATTACTTAAAAAATATAATTATGGAGCCAGATCAAGTCAAAATGGTCTTAGTTGGTGAAGCTAAAGTTGGTAAATCCAGCATTCTCGCTAGATATATTTCCAATACTTTTCAAGAATTTGGAACTCCTACTTTAGGTTGTGCATACCATACTCGTCAATTAAATATAAACGACAAAATACTCAAGTTGAACATTTGGGATACAGCTGGGCAAGAACGCTATCAAAGTTTATCTAAATCATATTCAAGGGATTCAAAGATTATTATTCTTGTATATGACATTACAAGCTATGAGTCTTTTAAATCTATGAAAAGGTGGTATGAGATACTTCAAAGAGATACGGTTTCTCCCACAACAATTTTTGGGGTTTTCGGCAATAAAGCTGATCTTATACACAACGAAGAAGTGCCAATAACAGAAGTTCAAAAATTCGCAAACAGCATAAACGCATCATTCCGTAAAACCTCTGCTAAAGAAAACGCTGGTATTGAAGAAGGCCTTCTCGAGTTATGTAAAAGGTATCTAAAAATTGAAGATCACGGCACCCCTCGTGAATCACTTCGTATCTCAAAACAAGACCTTTACGAAAAGCATAAAAAAAGTAAATGTTGTGGTAAATAATCTAAGTAATGCTATCCTAATAAATTATTTGAATCTTGTTTGAAACCCAGCCATTGAAGGGTCTATCATTCCAGTCATCATCATAGGATTCATTCCAGTCATCATCATAGGATTCATCCCAGTCATCATCATTGGATTCATTCCAGTCATTGGCATACTAGGCATAAGTGCTGGCATATTATTATTAAGCCCAGGCATGACCATAGACATAGCATCAAGAGTTTCAAGTGGTGCCCTACTTTGTTGTTCAGCTTTTTCTTCTTCTTTTTTCTCTTTAATTGTAGCTTTTTTCTCTAATTGTTGAATCCTTGAATGCATATCTTTCATGCTTTGTATAAAATAAGGCATGGCAAAGTCGAAATATCCAGCTCGCCATGCGAGCTCCATAACAATATCTGGAGATAGATAATTATAGCATATATAAGTGCAAGCACAAAATGCTTCTTTATCTTTGATTTGTATGAAAAACCTAATAAGTTCTTCTATAAGTTCAGGACTTTTACTTTGATTTGCAGTTTCCATTGCATCTTGATAATATTGATCAGCTTTTGATAATTCTATTGATTGTGCGTATTTTTGATTTACACGATAAAGATATGTTGAAATTCTTCTCATTTCTAATAAACTATGTCTTTCTAAAGTTTTGGCTAAAGATAATTGATCGAAGCTATCAAAGCTGGTTACACTAACTCTTAGGGTTTCATAGTCTTCTAATTCTATAAGTAATTCATTTACAGCTTCATTAACTTGTGATACGTTATACATTTGTACTGATTGAAGCCAAGGTAAAGCTAAAGCTAAATGTCCAGCTCTTCTTAGTACCTGGACAGCTTTGGCATGATCAATTTTAGCTGATATGCATTTTAGTAGATCATTTAGAAGCATAGGTTGTTCTTCTAGATAGAAAAGTATAGCTTTGAAGAAAAAGTCTTGATTTGTAGCTTTTTGAATGACGTCAGTGAAGATTGTATGGTTCCAAGCTTTGTATGAATGTTCAATCATAGTCACTAAGGCATTATCGAATTCATCGTATTTCATATATAGAAATACTGCTTCTGCCCATCTTCTAAATCTTTCACATGATCTAGTGAGTTTGGGGATGTTGATTTTTTGATAATAGTTTTTGCAGTGTTCCATAAGTCTTTTCGGTCTATATTTAGCATATAATGCACCTAGTTCTGTAAAAATCCCTTGATGGGCTCTTTCGCTTGGCATGCCATTTTCAAGCAAAATAATCAGTTCATCTGGATACCCCCAATGTTCATAGTGTCTTATAATATCTTCTAAATGATCAGGATGGGTAATAATATTCAACCCAGCAATCACTGCCAATTTAAACTCTTTATTTTCCACACAAGCAAAAGTTACCTCTTTCCATACCCTTGGACTATTCGCTTGTTTAGCTGCTTCCATAGCTTCCATAAATCTCTTCAGTTTCACAAGGCAACTCGCTAATCTAGCCCAATTATTCACACTTTGGAAAAGTATCCTCGCTGCTTCATACATTTTTTCATCAAAACATCTTTCTCCAACTTTACCTATATCAGCTTGATTACTTGTCCCAATAAACTCTTCAAGTTCAGCAAGCATATCACATTTAGCTAAAGCAAAAACTAACTCTGAATCAATAGTCGAATCTTTCTGATGTAATTGTTGAACCCTTGCTAAATTCAAAAATTTAATGAGCTTTAAAAAACATTGAGCAGCTTCAGCTGCTATAATAACATCTTTATAATAACTTGCATCTTTAGCTTTTAAAAATGCTTCAATAGAATCTTCAGCACGATTATGATCTAATAATGCTCGACCTAACCTTGACCAAACTTCAGGGCTACCAACACGTTCAGCAAATTCAGATGCACGATCAATACTAGCTAAATTACTTAATAATACATCAATTGCTTCTTCAAACATTCCAGCTTTACGATATATAAGAAAAGCTTCTTCAGCTAAACCATGCTGTGATAAAGCATATTGGGCAATTTCAGGTGCATCATAATTATCAAGACGGTTTATATAATCAATAACCCTAGATGGATCAGCTTTTATTGCTGTTACTATAAGCATGTTTTGCAAATTTTTATTTTTAGAAAAATCAGACTTGTGTAAGACTATTTTTTCTAATAATTCAATGAGTTCTTTTTGTAAATCTACTTTGAGAAATGCTTTTACTGTTATTGAAACTTCTTCAACTTCACGAGATTCTGGTAAGGCAAAAGCTACGACTTGGTCAATGACTGAACGTCTGTATTCGTTTTCATCTGATAAAACTTTTGTCCACAGGTCAAGATTTTTTCTTTCGACTAGGTATCTGGCTTGAATTCTAAACATACCATTGTGATTGGTTAGGTTTATAAGCTCGTCATCACACTCGCCCCAGGCTCGTGTATAAGCTTTTACTGCTAGTTCTGGATTACGTTCTTCACAATATTTTCCAACAATTTTTGCATCGTAATGCTCGTTACGGATTAAGAAATCTTCTGGATCACGATTTGTGTCGATATAAATTTTTGCTAGAGCTGTGTGGACTGGTGAATCAATTACACCTTCACGTTCACGGTCTTCAAGCCAGGATTGGATAACCCTTAGACGATTTCTTTTTTCCATTTCTTCAATGAGGATTTCAGCTGGACAGGCAGATCGGATTGTGTTGAGGATTTGCTTGACGTAAGTTTCGTCTGAATCCAATTCGAGTAAAGTGCCTAGGACTGCTGGTGCAGCTTTAGGGTTGAGTTTTACAAGATATACCTCGATATACCTGTTAAGATTGTTTTTAAACAAGTATCTTGTAAGTTCTTCAGTAAACCCATGAATATCACACAAATAAATCAAAGGTCTCGGGTCCGGCAGTCTAATATCTTTCAAAAAGTCCTTAACCCTAACTGGATCATAAAACTTCGTTTCCCTAACAACCCTTTCTACCTCTCCACTCTGATTAAGCTTAGCCGCTGATTCAATATACTTAAAATAAACATCAGGGTCTTCAGTAAACGTCAATACCGATCCTAAAAAGTAAAACAATCCATCATAACTGCCAAATTTCTCAAACATTTCAATCAAAGCGGCAATCGTAATCTCTGAATAATACTTAATAGCCGCTTGAACCACAACTTGTAAATTGGCAGCTCTATTAGCTTTCATCATATCATACAAGCACTGTAAAGCATTATTTGGGGTCATATGTCCAAAGAAACTAATCAAAAAATCACTACTAAAACCTCTTCCTCTAACTAAAACCCTTCTAATATCATTAATATCCCTATAATTCTCAACAGCTCTTTGGAACATTTCTGCCTGTTCACAAAGCTGGGCAATTTTTATTTTATCATAATGTGAAAACATATCCGTCTGGAAAATAGTCTCAGCAACTTGTGGCGCTTGGGCAATATTAAGTTCTAAAAGTTTAGTCTGTAAATGTCCTTGTTCAGGTAAATTATCTTTAAGTACTTCTAACAAATAAGCTGTTGCAGCTTGTAAATTATTTTGACATAAGAAAATATCAGCCACAGCATTAATATCTATACTTTTCCCAGCTTGTTTAGCTAATGTTAAAGCTGAATCAATATTAGTAACAGCTAATTGGCGGATTATACTCATATAATCTGGACTTATTCCATTTTGGCTACAATATTCTTTAACTTTGTTATATTGACCAGTTTCCATAAGCCCAACTAGAACTTTTTGTGGGTTGTTTATTTTCATGTTTACTTGTAAGGCTAGATGAGCATCAAATTCTCTAACAAGGTCACCAAGTTCTTCACTACATTCAACTTTATCTTCACGAACCCAAGCTTCAAGGATTTGCTTACGACCTTGTTGAAGAAGAGGACGGGCTATTTCAAGAACTTCGTATCGATTAAGTTTACCTATTTCAAGTAAAGAACTAAAGTATGCAAGCATTGGATGAGGCTGACCTGGAACTTGAGGTAAAGAACGTAAACGCATTATGGTTTCTTGATTACGTAAAAGCGTTCCTGGAGCTCCCGCCGCGATCTTCGCGGCGCCTTTTACATCACCCCCAGCTAGACAGCGGTTGAAACCTTGGACGAATAACTCGTTTGCCCCAGGAAGATTGAAACGCTGAGCTAGAGAAAACCCAACTGCCATACTATCAGGAATGTGTCTACAGTTATTCATTATAAAAGATACAATATTTGCTTCTTCTATACTTATACCAAGAACCTGTCCTCTTCTATTAACCCCAAGTACCGAATCCATCCTTGAGCTCCTTGATGTGACAAAAATCGGTTCTTCTGATAGCCTAGTCCTATAAATCAAATTCGCAGATACAGTTTCAAACAAATACAAATACCCTAATTTTGTAATAGCAGCAATAATCCCATACTTCGACAATAAATGCATAGCAACAGGGAAATCATTCTGAGCTTCAACTGGATATACAACTTCAACCGTAGCTTTAAATTTCTGCCCACTAGCTGGTTTATTAATCTCCATAACATGTATTCTTGATACTCCTTCACTAGCTTTTTTCTCAATAAAAGCAAAACATGTTGTTGATGGTTGACCATCTCTTAATGGTACCTCACCAAAACATCCAGCATGTCCTTCTAATATTTGTTGTTGTTGTCCTCCAGTAAAAAACAATTGCATATGTCCATTAATAGTTTTCCCACCATCAGGTGTTGATATTCCAGTAAGTAAACACCATGTTTCTTGATTATCAGCAGCATAATTTATAATCTGAGTAGCACCTTCAAGTGGTCCAGCTCTATCAAACATTCTTAAAGGTGTATCTGTTCCTTCCATACTCCAATGAAACACTGTTCTTGATGTTATAACTGCTAGTTTGTTTACTGAAAGCCATCTCCAATAGACAATTGGTTCAGGAAAGTCATGAACTTTAGTTTTAGCTTTAGTGTCTAGGTTGTAAACTTGTACAAAATGTCCCCCTGAGGTCTCGTTTTTGGCTTTAAGGGCTATGATATTGTATTGAGGGTTCATTATAGCGGCTTCAGCTTTCATTGGCCGACGGATGACATTGTTGTTGTTTTGAAGCTCCACAACCACTACTTGAGCTGAACCTTCTGCTTCTTCACGAATGCAAATGTATTTCTCTGATTCTAGGGTTAAAAAACCAAAACGGAATGAACTTGGGTTCAGGCCTAGGGATGGTAAATCAGCTACTGCAAAGAGCCTAACAGGCAACTGAGACTGTGCCATTTAATATATATAAGCCATTAAATACTAAGTTTTTTATGAAAGGGAATAGCACAAACTTCAAAAACCAATAACTACCTTCGTAGTAAAAATGGAATTTCTATAGGAAAAATATGGATTCAAAGCTAATATTTTTTCCCTTCTAACCATTCTATATCTTAATCTATCTTTTAGAGCTTAGGTGCAGCTTGATTAAACTCGACATAACCCTGGCTGCAGATTTTGCCTCTTTCCTTGGTTTTCTGTTGGAAAATCACCCCAGTAGGATAAGCCCACATTTCTGTGACTAAAGTTTCTCCAGGGAATACATGCGACGTGAATCTGGCGCTGATGCTTTTAAATCTTCCAACATCATAATCAAGGAACTCCTTCAACACCGCTTTGGCTGCATATCCGAAAAAGCATAATCCATGTAATATCGGCCTATCAAAGCCTCCAAGTGCTGCCATATCAGGGGAAATATGTAATGGGTTTAAATCTCCAGCAAGTCTATATAAAATAGCTTGATTCTGAGATGTACTATCTATTGATACCTTTTCAGGAGCTGTTTTTGGTATAGAAGGATAAGTTTCTCTAGTCAAACCTTTATCCCCAAAATCCCCAATTCCTCTTATATAAAGTCTGATTGTATTCCTACATATAGGTAAGTTTTTTTCATCAATTAAAGTTGAACCTAAACTTACTAATGCACCTTTACCTTTATCAGCAACATCAATAAACTCTGATTTAAGAGTTACTGTCTGAGCTTTTGGGTATGGGTTGAAGATTTCTAATTTCTGTTCACCATGAAGAAGCATCATTGGATTAAACTCTGGAAGACCTGGACATGACATTAGACCTTCAAAGACATCATCCATTTTACCAATTGTAACACCAAATGTTGGCATTACTTTGAAATTCTCAGCTCGCTCATAGGTAAAATCAAGTTCTTTGAGGTTCATTGGGTCTTGTGATGTTCCGATACCTAGAGCATAAAGAATTGTTTGGATTTCTCCATATCTGTGCACGGTATCTTTTAGTTTGTAGCCTCGGACTTTGTCGGCGATTACTTTGGTTGGCTTCATTAATTAATGGTAGATGAGGTTTTTGGATAAATTATTGTATTTTGGGACTTGGATGATGGATTTTTTAGGTTTTAAAGTTTGAATTGGGTGAAGTCAGTGGTAGATAGGCTTTTGTCGGTGTTAGGGTGCTAAGGTTTGAAGGTTTGAAGCTTGAATGTGTTGAATTTTTAGAGATAATAGGGTTGATAGGAAAATTTGTATATGGATTTGATAAGGGTTTTTAAAGAGGTATGTAAACTTTTTAAGGGTTTTTGTTTAGGTTTTGGATGATATGAAGGGTTTTATTGTATTTTTGATTGATTTTAATTTTATATAAATTTTTGGAAGTGCTGGATAATGCTTGTGATGAAAGAGTTAAGAGGATGGTGTTTGGGTTTAAGGGTATAGATAAAAGTTTTTGAGTGATGATATTGATAAATGGGTTTTTAAGGAAAAGATAAGTTGATTGTAACTTTTTACCAAAAGAATCACTTAAGAAGGGTTTTTAAGGAAAAGATTAGTTGATTGTAACTTTTTACCAAAAGAATCACTTAAGAAGAAAATAATCATGTAAATATTTACTGCAAAAGTGATAAGGATACTGATGCTTATGCGTTTGTATTTTAATTCCTGATGTTAAAAAAATTATTAGTTTTGCCATCATCAATATGATGCTTTTAATAGACTAAGTCAGCAAAGTGCTAAAAAAATATTATTTAAATCTAGCAAGATTAAATCAAGATTTAGTTAAAAGAAAGGCATTTTATGTAAGAAAGTATTCTCAAGATATGTTTATTCTTGTATCAGGACATAAATTTTGATTTTTTTATTGAAAATAATTTGTTCAATGCTAATGCTAAAGTGCTACAAATATAAAATTCTGAAGTAGATTTTGGTAGCTATACTATAAACATTCTTTAAAGTTATAACTTTATTCAAAACTTGAGAAGGCCATAAAATTTTCATATTATTTAAAAAAAGGTTCAAAAATCAAAGATTTTCTTTTATATTATATACAAAAGCAAAGAATTAAAAAATAATGTTTTATATTATTGGCAATTAATTGTATATTTTTTGTGTAAGCAGCGATTGCAGCTTACTCAATTCCCTATCGTCTTGAGCTCCGAACCATGGGGTGATTTGTATTCCATTTTTCGGCTGAAGTCGAAAATTACTTTCGCGATCATCAACAATAAAAGTCTGATTGAGATTCCTCCCTAGTTTAGAAAGATCCTTTGCTGGTTTTCCTTCATGTAAAGTTAAATGCTGTCTATACAGTCTAAGTTTAACCAAATTGTCTATATCAACAGCTCTCATAGCGAAATTCGCATAATTTTCTTCAGCTGATGTAAATAAAACCACTTCAAAATACTCTGACATTGCCCTTATAAACTCATGGCAACCAGGTCTAAGAAGGAATCTTTTTCCATCAAAGTGCCCTAAAGTCTCATCTAAATCAAGCACTAAAGTAAAAGGTTTATGATGAAATGTTGGCAAAAATGGGCTACTTTCATTTATAAACAAATCAAATACGTTATGTACTTGATGACCTTTTTGTAGTTTTAACAAAGCAAAAAGGATTAGTTCAAAGTTTGTTATTTGGACTATTTGTAAAAGGTTTATATACAAAATGATGATTGGATCTCTTTTTTCTTGTAATAAGTATGAGTTTACAATTGGCTCTAATTCGTTAAGAATCATTTGCCCGAATTTTAAAATAATTGAATTGTCTGATAGACCTTTTTTGTTAAGATGATGTGTTAGCAATTCTGGTAAGAGGCTTTTGCATAAGGATACATTTGATGATGATTTTTCGTGTGAGATCTTATTGCAGATTGTCCCACATATCAAGACTATTAAATAAGAATCTTGAATATTTTTACAAGGCTTTTTGTAAGCATAAAGTTCTTGTAGTAAGTATAAAAATTCAGATCCTTCAAAGACCTGATTTGTTTCAGCTAGTGTTAATGCTCTTTCAAGGAGCTCGTCTTGTTTTGATTTTGGTTGAAGGTTTTTTCTATTGCGAACTGGCATTTTATTATTATGGCAATTATTTTTAGCACAAACTAAGTAAACATAATGGCATATCATTTGGTGAGATTCAAGATATATTGAAATCCAGCTAGATAATAGTTTATATACTAATGACAAGTATATTTCTACCTTATACCAGAAATCTAACAAAAAGCTTTGGAGTAATTTGCAGTTCTAAAAAAATTTTAAAACCATAAACAGTTTTTTGTCAGTAACTTTTAAAATATATAAAATTACGAAAATGAAATAAGCCCCGATATCCTGAAGCTCGATTTAATAATCAACTCGTTATAAACTACTTCCAATAAATAAATCTTATATCCAAGTATCATATATTAGATTATCTAAAGAAATCGATGTGTAAAAAAATATTATTTCTCTTCTATCTAAGTCTAAACAAAAACTAACCTTGCTTTTATTGTTTTATTAAACAAAACTATATATATTTCATATTTTCTTCCTATAAAACTACAGCCTTGATGAAATATTATCTAAGGGATTTCCGGTATTTACCAGTGCGTATACAATGCCATTTTATTTATAACACTGAGCCTGTTTTTTTATGCAAAACCATATGTTATAATTATATTTTGCATGCTCAGCTTTTGGGATGATAAAAATATTACTTTCTTAGTTAGTTTATATGTATTAGGTCTAAATATGTTTCACCATTTTTTTTTTTCGAACAAAATTTTCTTAGTCTAACCTTCCCAAAATATTTAATAGATAATTTTACTCGTTTTGATATGATATTTGAGTATAATTTCTAAAATAATGAGAATAGTTTATTGATATTTGAGACAAAAAAAAACTATGACTGATACTTGAAAACTAAAAAAAAAAACTAGATACAGCACTAGGGTTTGGTGTATATGCTTATTTAATCAGCTAATGTATATGTATAAACCCTATAAAAACATATACAAGCCTCTCTTGCATTTGAGGATTTAGTTATATTTTTCAGAACATATTTATTTACAGTTTTTCTTCAGTTATTTTTTAACTAAAAATTACCAAAATAACTTTATATAATTTTTACTCAAACCTTCACATAATTATTCATTATATACTGAGAATAAGTGATCACCATAAGCTTTTTTATTCTGCTTATAAGAAGCTGTTGGGAAGTCAGGCATCACTTCAACATTTTGGCTTGGAGTCCACCAACATAGTATAAGGAAAAAAAGATAGTCTATAGCTGCGATAAAAACCCCTAGGATTCCAGCCCAAGGACCAAAGCTTCCAACTTTTTTAAATCTGTTTATAAGTAGATTTGATCCTGCTGGAAGGGAATCATAAACTTTTTCAGTCCTCTCAGCAATGCATCTCCAATTATACATTGTCTGAACTTGCTCATGGAATTCTTGGGCTGGAGTGCTTTTTGCTTGTTGTATAGCTAAAGATAATGCTTCAATTATATGCTCTGGATCTGGATTTGCAAGATTGACCATATGTTTAGGCAGCACTTCTGGTATCCCTCCTACATTTGTGGTGACAATTTTCAATCCACAACTCGCTGCTTCGACTATAGCGATACAAAATGCTTCAGTAAGCGAAGTGTTTAAGAAAATATGCCCTCGCACAAGTACATTCCTAACTTCATTATGTGGTATTGAACCCAACAGTTCCATTCTATTATGAAGATGGTGTTTTTCTCTTATCTCTTCAAGTAACTGTCTTTTTGGTCCTTCACCACCAATAATAAAATAAGCTTCAGGAAACATCGCAGCTATAGTCGGAATAACCCCAACCAGCAAATCCGTGCCTTTACGAAAAGTCAACCTCGACACCACAACAATATTAATAGTCCCAAAAGGATATCTAGCTGAAGGGTCAGGGGTAAACCTTGAAGCATCAACCGCATTAGAAATAACCGAGATTTTATAAGGATCCAAACTTGCTCTAAGTACTAAATTTTCTTTATTAGTATGAGAAACACATATTGCATGATCAATATCAGAAAGTATAAATTTTAGCACTTTGTTTATATGAATACACGCAGCATCAGAAAATCCAAAAAGCGAATGATCTGTATAAACAACTTTATATCCCATTGTTTTAGCATGAATTATAGTCTCTTGACCTAAATATGATGTAGCTTGATGTGTATGGACTATTTCTATCTGTTCTCTTATAAGGATTTTTCTTAATAAAGGAAAGAAACCAAATAGAGTAGGGAAAGAACATTGATCAACAAAAGGGAGAATTGGGCAATAATAAACTTTAAGACCATTTGTCAGATATCGAACTCCAGTACGATCACCATAAGCATGTGTTATAATAATAACTTTATGACCTCGTTCCATAAGACATTGAGCTAGTTGATACTGATGCATTTCAACACCTCCGAGTCTTGGATAGAAAAAGTCACATACAAAAGCTATTTGATGATGCTTCATTATTATATATGAAAGTATGAGTAGAAAAATTAAGAATTTATGTAAAATTAAAGGTTTTAGGATATTTTTTGCGTTTAGATTGTAAGATTAGGGTGTATAGGGTATTTTGTATTTAAGTTTTAATAGAAATTCATAGGTTTTTTATTTGAATAAAAGTTATGAATATGATTTGGACTAGGATTATTTTAGCATAGACAATTTATATAATAAACTATTTTATACTTGTAAAAACAATTAAATCATAAAATAACAATTAATTCTTTTTTAACACCCTAATTATAAATTCTTCCTTACCCTTATCTTCCTCCAAACAAAATCTTCATCATTACACTTTATCATCCATCTGACTAAGCCTAATTCTTAAATCAAAACATGCTAATTTTAAAATCTAAAAATTCTTACGCAACATAATTATTCAAAATGGAGCCGATCTTCGAAAAGCCTATCTACTCAAACAATAGTATCAAAGGTAAACTTATTGACAACTTTTTCAGATCCCATTCAATCTCATTCATCGGTAAAATAGAAAATTCATCTAAAATCCAAGATCAACCCAAGCCAGAAAAGCCTGAAATCTTATGTCATTCATCATCTTCCCAATCCCTTACTATAATCCGAGTTGGGCATAAATCTCCACCAAGATCAAGACCAAGTTCAGTTTGTAGTGCCCAATCCACAAATACTTTAGCATCAAATTTTTATGACCCAACAATATCTTCAGTATTTACAATGGCAATCAAAAATATTAACATAAAAAAAGTTCAGTATTTACAAAAAGCAACCAGAGATGAGAATTCCCAATATTTGGTAAATGCTTTTCTAATACTTTTGGCTCAAAATGAAACCAATGTGGACTTTAGTACCGGGCTTAAGATTATGAAAACCAGTGTTTGGGGGATTTTTGAAAGGTATTTATATAAACCGGGATTTTTTATTCAGATTATTAGGGCCATGCCTAAGTTGATTAAAAGGAAAAAAATCCCAGAAAATGATGTGAGAAGGGCTTTGGGACTTTTTAATATGGTCGAAATAGATAAAATTGGGGTTTATTATTCGCTTTACACTTTTGTTAAGGAATGTTTCAATTATATAAACGAATGCTATAATTTGCCTATAGTCTTCAAACAAAAAAACTCAGAAAACAAGCCAAGACGATTAAAACGTAGAGGGGATAAAAGCTCAAGGGTTCAATCTGAACTTTATGATCAAATTGAGAACTGTTCTGAAGTAGAAACAAACATAAAACCTATAGAAAAAATACCTATAAATCGTCCATCTTCAGTTTTAGCAGAAAATTCATCAGGTAATTTACAAGACCAACCTATAAATCAAATATCAAACGCGAAAATTTTTTATGAAGAACAAGATAAAAAGTCTTCCCATCATTATAAAAACCTTTCTGTACCTCAAGATCATAAACCTATCAATGCAAAAGCTCAACAATTTTTTATAAATTCGAGAATCAACAAACGGATACATGATAAATTCATATCTTTTCTTCAAGAAAAATCAACATTAACATTTTGTGAAGGGGTACCTAAAGAACAATTGACACAAAAGCTTATAGAAAACTTTATTAAAACCCTCCCTTGTTCTGAAATGTCAGGTGGAACGATAAAGTTTATTGATTATTTCTCTCATACTAAAGAGTTTGAAAGGCTTAAAAATCATTTAACCTAAGATTTATTAATAAAATACTATTAATGAATAGTTTTCTTAAATAAAATAGTTTGTCAAATGAAATCCTAGAACTTATGATAGTTATTAGGAAAATTATAATCTTTGCTTTGTTTAACATAATAAAAATGTATAACATAAATAACCTTTTTTTAGGATATGCGATTTTATGAATATAAATATCACTTTTATATGATTGTCCACAATTAAAATTAAAAGGGTTTTCATGATTTTATTGATAATATTAATATACTTTGAATTCTTGGAGATAGTCTTCNTATCACTTTTATATGATTGTCCACAATTAAAATTAAAAGGGTTTTCATGATTTTATTGATAATATTAATATACTTTGAATTCTTGGAGATTGTCTTATTATAGCTGAATAAAATAAAAAAACTCACCACATAAAAAATATATAAAAATAAATAAAAACTCTAACAAAAATCCTACAAAAAGGAGTTTCTTACCATAAAAAATTTATTCTATATTTTTATCTGACGATCAGTGACTATATTACTGATCTCAACCTTCTTGAGCTTGAAAAGCTTGGAGATGTTATTCCCATATACCTCGGTACAGTTGACGCACTTTGTTTTTCAGGAACATTTAGCATATAAAGTTCCGTAGTTCTATACATAATATCATCTCTTGGTGTTACCGTTTGCATTAACGGTATTTTATAATGCCTAAATATATTTTACCCTCTAATATTACTTTGTTTCAAATACGCAATTTGTATTTTCTCATCTTCAATCTGCATAGGTGTTTTTAACATATGCTCTAATACTAAAGGTTTCCTTTCAGTCATCCTTGAAAACTCCATAACATTTGTACTAATTTTTTTCTGAATAAATTCTTTATTTACATCATATGGCGACAACGATTGTTTATCTTCAAAAAACTCCTTCCTTGGTATATTTTTTTCAAAAGGTAAACTTTGAACCCTTTTATGTTTAGTATTAACAGGTGAGTTATTATCAACATAATCAAATCTTTTATCATTAGGTGGGTCTGATTCTTTAACAAACTCACTTCTAGGTTTTTGTTTATCAAAAGCTAAAGGCAAAATAAGCCTTTGTCCAACTTTTTTAGGAATAATCCTATCATTTTTTTCTCTTTCAGCAACTTGTACTTTAAATTCTTTCAACGGTTTGATGATTCTTTTTATAGCTTTATTAGTAGGACTTTCAGCTTTACGGTTTATAAATGAACAATTCATAAAGTTTAAACAACCTGGGATGAAAATTTGCCTTTCTTTTGGTACACTTGTATGTTTTACAAGTTTTAAAGTATGTGTTGCCCTTGGTTCTATTACTACAAAACGAGGTGAATAGTTACCAACTTTAGGTGAATTGGTACGATTTCTAAATGCAAAAGCGTATTCATCTCGAGATATAGTTTTAAAAGATGAAGTTAAAGGTTTAGGTCGATTTTTAGCTTCAGTTTCTTCATCAAGTCTTTTTTTTTCAAGGTCTGTTAACATGGATTTAAGGTCAGACATTTTGATTGGCTCTATAGTTTTAGCTTTAGGGCGTATTTTCGGCCCATTACCAAACTCAGGGTGCATATGAGAACTGGCCTTGCCCTGACGAGAAAAAAGTTGTTCTTGAAGTTTGAAGTCCATAATTATTACGTGAAAAATGATAAAAAAATTTAAATGTGCATTTTTCAATTTTTTTTATAGTGAAAAGTTTTTTTTATATGAAGATTTGTGTATATATTGAGTTTTTTATATCCAAATTTTTATTCTAATATAACCACATCAGTCATCAACATCTCTCATATAACGGATTTTGATATCCGGGGTCATTGGATGGGAGTTCTTAGGTGGAGGGATAAAAGTCCCTTGTTTCTGAAAGACTACAACCATATACAAATACGCGATATCCCATTGCATATCATCAATCTTAACCCCATTAAGGAACTTTCTTAATAAATCCATATACTTGTCTTTATATTCAACATAAAAATCATGGAAATTCCTTCTGTATATAAGATTTAGTTTATATTCTGAAGCGATTTGCTCTAATTTGTTAATATTTATCAAGTATTCAGGAACATAGTTTATTTCTGTACCTTCAGGTCTGACAATAGCTTCACCGACACTATCTTCAAGATAAAAACCATATTCTAAACCGAATTCTCCTTCGGATACAGGAAAACGATCTTGTTTAAATTTTATAGAATAATAATCATTGCCGAATATGTAATTGTTACTAGAATTACGTAGTTTGGATACGAGGACTGAGGCGTCTGGGATTGTTGCTATGAAGACTGCACCATCTTTGAGGTTTCTTGAGACGTTTTCGAAGAATCTTCTTATTGTGGACTCTGATTTCCAAAGGTAGTTCAGCGCAAATTGACAGGAAACCAGGTCGTACTCTAGACTATACTCCCGAATTACTATAGATTCAATAGTCCTTTCCGTATCCGTCACATCCCCATATATCAGTAGTCCATCAAAGCCACATTTATTCGACTTAAACCTCTCCGAAGCTTCAACCAAATTTTTCTTACTCAAATCCACTCCAACATAAAACGCGATTTTCTGAGCTTTATACTTACCCAAATCCCCCCCTTTACCACAACAAAGATCAAGTACCGTAAATCCTTGTCTTGTATATTCTTGTAACAATACACTTTTAACCCAATTATTAAACTGTCTTAATCCTCTAATCCTACTAACAGTAGCCGGTATACTTCTTTTATCCTCATAATATTCTTTTTGATTAGTTTCTTTACTTATACTTTGTATCTGTTCCACAATCTTAGGCTTTTTCTGCAATTCAGGTACAGTGCTTTCTGGTGGCCTTTTATGCTGACCAGGAGCTAAAAGGTAATCTTTGAGCTTAGGATCCATTTTATGCTTGGCTAATATAAATGGGTGTAGATAAAGAAGCAGGAGGTAAGAAATGGGATAAAAACACTCGTAAAGTGACATCCACAAACCTTTACTTAAAGCTTCTTATCAAACTTTATAGGTTTTTAGCTAGAAGGACACCTTCAAAATTCAATAAAGTTATTAGCAAAAGACTAGCCATGAGTAGAAATAGTAGACCACCATTAAGCTTGAAACATATAGCAAAGTATATGGCTGGAAAAGAAGCGAAAACTTGTGTTGTTGTTGGTTCTGTTCTTGATGATCTTAGATTGGTTCAGGTTCCAAAGATGAATATTGTTGCTTTAAGGTTTGCTGAAAGTGCTAGAGCTAGGATTGTTGCTGCTGGAGGGTCTTGTATAACTTTTGATCAGTTTGCGCAGAATAATCCAACTGGAGCTGGGACTGTATTGCTTAGAGGAAAAAGGACGGCTAGAGTTGCTTATAAGCATTTTGGAACTGCACCAGGAGCACATGGATCTAAGACTAGACCATTTGTTAGAAGCAAAGGTAGGAAATTTGAAAAGGCTAGAGGAAGAAGAAGCTCATGTGGATATAAGGCTTAATAGATTAGGAAAATATTTTTCAGAAAATAAAACTGTGGAAAAAGGATTTGTGGTGAGTTTTTTTTGATGTAATTGTTGGGATGAGTATTGTGAGGATAGAGATTATTATGGGTTTGATAAAGGTGGCTAAAGTTTTAGGGTTTTGGTATGATGGATTTTANAGATTAGGAAAATATTTTTCAGAAAATAAAACTGTGGAAAAAGGATTTGTGGTGAGTTTTTTTTTATGTAATTGTTGGGATAAGTATTGTGAGGATAGAGATTATTATGGGTTTGATAAAGGTGGCTAAAGTTTTAGGGTTTTGGTATGATGGATTTTGTAATGAAGGTTTGAAAGAAAAATGTGATGGAGATTTGGATGAAAAAAGTGAATGAAGTTTGATAGGATGTGAGATTATGTGATTTTTTTAGTTTTGATTGATTTTTTTTAGAGTTAGGATATTGGAGATTTTACTAAAAATATTAAGAATGTGGATATGCAAGTTTTTCTGAAGGTTAATTAGGGGTGTTATATGTAGGCTTCTGTGAAACTTCTGAGATTATAACTTTAGATTTTGGGCCCAATGGATTGAGATTGACAAAATTATATATTTATAATGTCAAGATAATATTTTTTGCTAAGGATATTTTCATGATATTATAATGAGACAATTATTTACCTTTATGATTTTTAGAATAAGTTATTTAGAATTTAGATGTTAATAAAATATGAGTTTAAGGATGATATAGGATATTAGATAAGATTTAGATGTTTAGGGCGGAATATGAAATATATTAAATATTAGAAAGGGTTTCATTGATGGGCAGAATAGAGAAGATATTGAATAAAAGATAAGATTTTGATGCTTTGACAGAATAGGGAAAGGTGCGGAATATTAGATAGAGTTTAATTACTAGAATAATAAAAAAGCTTATAATTTTATACTTCAATACAAATCATAGCCGAAATTTATATCTAAAAAGTTTTCAATCAACCTAAACAGAATTCTCCTTATCATATTTACCCATAAAAGCTATAAAAGTATTTTCACTCAAAAAAAAACTACTATCAAAACTCTAAAAACCTCTAATAATCTATAACATCAAGCAAACTTTATAAAAAAAAAATCCATAAACCACCTTCTTATTCCATATAAAATAACGGATAATGAAATTACTCTTCTTACTGTGTTCATTAGCTTTCTCTATACAAAGGCCTCTTAAAGCAGGAAGTACTTTCAAAATTCCTTTATCAAAAATAAAACTTAGTAACTCAGAATCCCAAGCCTTAAAAAATGCTCTTCCCTTACGTAAGCAAAAATCATTCCCATCTTTTCTTTCAAATGAAGCGAAAATCACCCTTCAAAACATAGAAAATGTTGAATTTATAGGCGAAGTTGGTGTTGGAAGTCCTCCACAGCCTATAAAAGTTATATTTGATACAGGAAGTGGGAATTTCTTTGTGAATTCTAAACTTTGTCAAGATTCAACATGTTTAGCTAAGCCAGCCTTTGAGCCAAAAGATAGTTCAACATTTACAAATTTAGACTTGGATATTGACATATGTTTTGGTTCAGGGGAAATTTTAGGGATTATGGGTCAAGATACTTTAACTATAGGAGGACTTAAAGTTCAAAACCAACATTTCGCCCAAGTTACTCAAGAAATTGGAGATGTTTTTATTGATAGTTTATTTAGTGGGCTTATGGGTCTTGGATTTGGGAGTCTAGCATTTGAAGGAACGTCATGTGTTTTTGATAGTATCGTCAATTCAGAAAAGCTTGAATGGAATGTAATGAGTTTTTACTTTTCTATTTTTGAAAATGAAGAAAGTGAGCTATTAATTGGTGATATAGATGAAACTAAATTTGTTGGAGAAATACATTGGGTCCCTGTCGAGCCTGAAAATCCTTTTTATTGGACTGTTATTATTGATGATGTAAGACTTGGAGATAAAACTTTGAATTTATGTAAAGAAGGATGTTTTGCTGCTATTGACACAGGGACTTCATTAATGTCAGCTCCTAGTGATAAACTATGGATAATTTATGAGCATTTTGATAGAAAGTGCACTGAAATTACAACATATGAAGATTTGATATTTGTTATTGATGGTAAAGAATATGTAATTCCCCCAGAAGATTATATTATTACAATTACTAATGGAGTTGAAGATGATATAGGATTTCATAGTGATAGTTTTAATGAATGCACCTTAGCATTTTCAGCTATTGATATTGACCCACCTAATGGACCAATTTGGGTTTTAGGGAATACGTTTATGCATCATTATTATTCAATTTATGATAGGGATAGAATGAGTGTTGGATTAGCTAAAGCTGCACATTTAGTTGATAATATGAAGTAGGTTAATTAGAAATTGCCTTTGAAGGTTAATAATTATATGAATATAGCTGAAAATTATGTTGGATTTTATAAGATAATAAGGAAAATTATAATTAAATTAGGATTGGCTTTGGAAGTATCGTAGGATTGGAGATGGGTTTAGAAATTCTGAGTATAATAATTAAATCATTTCCTATTATTTAATCATAATAAACTCTTATGCTAAGCATCAAATATCACTACATCTTAAAAATCTCAAATGCATCTAAAAAACTATTATTAGCATTCCCATAATTCCTACCCCAAGCATACTTCCATACAAAACACTAAAATCTTAACCAAATCTAATCATAATTTCTAGTTCAAATTATCTAAACTACTTGTTTTCTTCAACCATTTTTTTATACTCATCTTCCGTCATCAAAGTTTTCAACTCTTCTGCATCATCAACTTTGAATTTGGCAATCCACCCATTAGACTCAGCTGATTGATTGATAACTTCAGGATGAGTCTTCAAAAGTTTATTAACATCAAGTATCAAACCAGAAAGTGGCATATAAATGTCTTCAACAACTTTTACTGATTCGATTGTTCCCATAATATCTCCTTGCTTGAATTTGGAATCTTTTTCTGGTAAAGTTACATGGACAATATCCCCAAGTTGACTTTGAGCATATTCAGTGACTCCAATTGTGCCTGTGCCAGTCTTATCATCAAAATGCACCCATTCATGGTCAATTGTGTACCGAACTGTAAAAAACCTTGCCAAAGATAACACAGGCTTTATTCTTAGCATTATTATTATTATTGTTCTTTTCTATTAGATTATGGATATTATGTATTATTATAGGTTCCAGAATTGATTTTTTATAGTTATTATGATATTGAATATTCTTTAAACAGTAGGTTTTTGTAAGTATTTAAAGTATTTTTTAATTGATTATCTGCTATATTTATAAATCTTCATAAAATACACTTAAAAAACAGTATAATATTTTCTCAACAGTTTTTATAAACCCAAAACCAAAAAACATTACTTAAAATTGTTGGGAAAATTAATAAAATGATCAAAATAAATACTAAATTAGGAAATGTTAAACTGTACTCCTTGTGCCAAGGCCAAAGTAGTCGAGAAATTAATTGCACAAGTGCTCCTGCGCATATACTGTTTCCAAGAGTCGCTTCCTGACTCTCTCCCTTCTCCAGTTTCTTTCTCTCCTCCAAAAGCCCCGCCGATTTCAGCCCCTGAAGTAGCCATATTAACATTAACCAATCCGCAATCCGATCCTTTTGGCCCAAGCCATTGCCACATATTCCTCATATTCATAGTAAAAAGTCCACTAGCTAGACCTTGTGGTACTTCATTATTAATAGCAATTGCTTCATCTAAAGTCTTAAACTTGATCAAATAAAGTATAGGGACAAAAAGTTCTTCTCTAACAATAGGCGCATTATGGTTAATCTCAACAATAGTCGGTTCAACATAAAAACCAGGTCTTTCAACAACACATCCTCCTCTAACAATAGTCCCTCCTTGAGCTTTTATAGTTTCAATACCATCAGTAAATTCTTTAACTGCAGCTTGTGTATGAAGTGGACCCATAAGATTTATTGGATCTAATGGATCTCCAATTCTTACTGTAGAATAAGCTGCTATTAAACGTTCTTTGAAACTTTCATATAATGATTCATGTATAAGTAAACGACGTAAAGATGTACAACGTTGACCAGCTGTACCTACTGCAGCGAAAACACAACTACGTAAAGCAATTTCTATATCAGCATCATCCATTACTATAGCCGCATTGTTACCCCCTAATTCTAAAATAGTCCTTCCAAATCTGTTGTGGACTACTTGGCTGACATGTCTTCCTATTGACGTTGACCCTGTAAAACTTAATAATCGAATACGGTTATCACTCATTAATGCTTCACCAACAGAACCTCCAGGACCTACAACCATTGTGATAATTCCTTCTGGGTAGCCATTTTTAGCAAAGACTTCACTTATAACTTTAGTCACAGCAATTGATATAAGAGATGTTGAGCTTGCACCTTTCCATACAACACAATTACCACAGACTAAAGCAATAGCTAAATTCCATCCATATACAGCTGCTGGGAAATTAAAGGCAGATATCACACCAATAACACCTAATGGGTTCCATACCTCCATAAGAACATGTTTAGCACGTTCTGAAGGAAGAATTTTACCTTCTAATTGTCTGCTAAGACCTAAAGCATAATCGCAAATATCTATGAATTCTTGGATTTCTCCTAGTCCTTCTGAAAGGATTTTCCCCATGACTAAACTGACTAATTTGCCTAATGATTCTTTTTTAGCCCTTAAAGCATCACCGATTTGTCTTATAATCTCGCCACGGACTGGTGTTGGGGTCATCATCCACACGTTTTTTGCCTCTTCAGCTTTGGATAAGCAGACTTCAAGATCTTCAGCTGTAGCTTGTTTGACGTAGCTGATTATTTTGCCAGTGTGTGGGCAAATACATGGGATTTCTGAACCTCCTGCTACCCATGATCCATGGAAACAGCCTAGGGAAGATTTTTCAATACCTAATTCGGCTAGGAAAGGGTAATCGTCAAATGTGATTTCAGCCATTATTATTGTTAGGAAAAAGAAAGGATTTGAAGGTAGAGTTGGATTTATTGTTTGGGTTAAGAAAAGGGTAAGGGAAGATTGTAGGAGGTAAGAAGGTTGGGGGATTTTTTGAGAGTTTTAGGCTTGGGCTAAGGTTTTTTAAGAGTTTAGAATGCAGAAAGTTGGTTTTGGGAAAGATGATTCTTGTGGGTTTGTAATATGGTTGAATTAATTATTGGAGGAAAAGTTGGCAAAAAGGAAAGGGTTTAGGAGGAGGTTGGTGAAGGGTTTAGGATGATGGTTTTTGCTATTTAAAGAATATTATGCGCTGGTTTGTTGAAGGGAAAAGAGATGGTATGAGGGATAGAATTTTATGGAATTTAAATTTGTGGGCGATGAAGAAATTTGGTTAAAGAGGCTTTTTGTTGATGATGATATGTTTAGTGGGAGTTGGATAATGAATTTTTTGCTATGGTTGAAATTTAGATATAAAAAAATATATGTCTAGGTTAAAGGTAAATTATTAGATTATTAGTTAAAACTTATAATATGAAATAAAATGATATAATAATATGATCTTAGGATTATAGATTTTAGATTATGCTAAGTTGAATTGTTTTTATTACTTTTAATGGCGTTAGGAATCTTTTTATGTAAAGTTTAAATCACACTGACGGATTTATATACAAAATCTAGATAGGAAGCATCTTATTAAATCTTCTAGTAGAATAATTTAATAAAACAAAAACTTACAAAAAACTTCAAAAAAATCTGCAAATAATAAAACTCTCATCATGCCAAAATATCAAAAAACAAAAAGTTAAAAATAAATCTAAAATAATGTAAAAATAATAGCCTCCACATAATCAAACACTTAATAAAAAACTATTACTAACTTCAATATTCTACACACTCTTCCCTTATACTTTACATATAAAGTTTATAAAATAATTAGTTTATCTTCATATCTCTCTTATGGAATATATTCCTTGGTTCAATACTTAAATCTCCAACAGTTTCATTAACATTTTCTACCTTATTTTTTCTTTTATTCTTAATATACTCAAAAATCTGAAGCCCAACAGAAGTTAAAGAATGTAAATTATTCACACACCAAGCTACCATAATAACTCTCATACATATAGCAGCTGCATTTTTTGAACTTAATTCAAACAATTGAGTTGATTCTATAAACAACACAAAATTCAAAGATGCAATCAATATTTCATTAATCATATAAAAAGTAAATTTGATTTTTGATTCAAAACAATGTGTTGATATCATATAAAAAAGTACCTAAGTATAATATACTGATATAGTCATGGTAAATGAAATGATTAAACTTAAATTCCCATCAATACTATACAAAGAAAGTATTACTAAAACTCCTCTTCGTATAGCAAATATTAAATAAAAAAGCCAATTACTTTCGTTTTCTTGTTTAAACTCATCGAAAAATGTGCCGAATTTATTTGAAAACATTTTTATTTCAGTTTCTGACCTTAGTTTGCATCTTTTTCTTATAAGAAAAACAATAAATGCTACCCCAATTAGTTGGCCTATATAAATATTACTTATAAAAATCAATAGGCTTATAACAAAATCAATTAAAAGGACAAAATTACTTAGATCATTGTATATAAGTTCAAGTAAAGATCCTATAGTAAGTTCATAAAAAGATGTGATCCAATACCTTAAAAAAAGTTTATATCTAAAAATCCCTAAAACACTTAATAGTTTTGTATGTAAATTTGAACTCATATAACTGATAAGTTTAAGTATAAGTAAAATCACCCCAAATGATATTAGGATTAATAATTGAATGCTCAGATTTATTAAACATAGATTAGTAATATACCCTATATCATTAAATTTTGATGGTATTTCACTACCATATGAACTAAGATATGGAGATAGAATGTTTGGAATTTTGGATAAAGCTCTGAGTTCTTTTAGAAATACTGAAAAAAATGAGTCGATGTTTAAATCAAAATAGTAAAAGCAATAATAAATCTCAGCTGTGTTGATAAAATTACAGAATAATATTGGGTCTAAAGTAAAAAAACTTGAAAGGGCAGCAATGAATAAACCAACAAAAATACCAATATTTGCAGTGGTTTTAGCTGTTTTTTCTTCATCTATCACTTTTTCAATAAAATACTCGTATAATGTTGTGGAAACTCTACCACTTTCTAATAAGGAATTATTTATAGAAACAATTTCAGATGAAAACTCGATAAAAATTATCTCTCCTTCGATTATATCCCGTGTTTTTATTATTTTCACTGTAATAAAATCAGATTTTTGTTCTAAAATTTCTATTTTAAGTATTTCTGAGCCTAAAGAAGCTTTTATATGATCAACAGTTATAGTCATATCAATTTCTTCAGTAAAAGCTATAAACAAATCGTTGTTTTTTCTTACTTTTACAGTAAATTTAAAAACATTTCTAATACAAATGCTACTACCTGAATAGCCTTTATTGCAAATACATATATTTTCAGAATTAAGGTAACTATTTTCTTTACATTTTTTACATAGATTATCTTCTATACATTGATCACATAGTCCTTCACAACTTATACAAGAATAAGTAGATTCACTATAGATATATGGTGTTATACATTGAGAACATGAATTTCCTATTATATATGTATTATTAATACATTCACATCCACCTTTTATCAGATTTGGCTCAGCTCCATTTAAAGCACAACTTAGACAAAACTCACTATCATTACAAGTTAAACAGTCAGTGTTACACATATTACAACCATTTTCTAAAGTAATATTCACTTCAAAATACCCTTCTTTACATTTACAATTACCAGTATCATCAATTTCTGCATTTTTAGCAACGCAAGATATACATTCTTCATTATTTTTACAACTTTTACACTGAATATCACATTTTTCACAGTAATAAATCTCATTGTTATAATCATAAGTTTCATAATATCCTAAACTGCAAACACATTTGCCAGTATCATCTAAAAAATAGCTTTCATGTATACACAAACTACATACATCATTATCTGTGCAAATTTGACATCTATTATCACACTTTGTACAATAAATACTATTATTTTCCTCAATCTCATAATATCCTGAAATACAAAGACATTCATTATTATCATTAATATAATAATAGTTTCCATTACATGATAAGCATCCATTAATATCGCATGTTTCACAATTTGTATTACATTTCTCACAATAATAACTGTTTAATTGACTATTGTATTTTTCATAATATCCTGAAGTGCAAAGGCATACATTATTATTGATTTCATAATAATCTCCATTGCATGATAAGCATCCATTACTATCACATGTTAAGCAGTTTGTATTACATTTTTCACAATAATAACTGTTAGTTTCAATGTTGAGAACTTCATAATACCCTGAAATACAAAGGCATACATTATTATCACTTACTTCATAATAATCTCCATTACATGATAAACATCCATTTATATCACATGTTAAACAATTTGTATTACATTTTTCACAATAATAAATGTTAGTTTCAATGTTGAGAACTTCATAATACCCTGAAATACAAAGGCAAACACCGTTATTATTAATATCATAATAGTCTCCATTACATAATAAGCACCCATTTATATCACATGTTAAACAATTTGAATTACATTTTTCACAATAATAAATGTTAGTTTCAATGTTGAGAACTTCATAATACCCTGAAACGCAAATGCATACATTATTACTGCTTATTTCATTGTATTCATCATTATTATTGCCTATTTCATTGTAATAATCATTATTGTTGCTTATTTCATAGGAATCTCCATTACTATTGCTTATTTCATAGTAATCTCCATTACATGATAAACATCCATTTTCATCACATGTTAAACAATTTGTATTGCATTTTTCACAATAATAACTGTTAGTTTCAATGTTGAGAACTTCATAATACCCTGAAATACAAAGGCATACATTATTATCACTTACTTCATAGTAATTTCCATTACATGATAAACACCCATTTATATCACATGTTAAACAATTTGTATTACATTTTTCACAATAATAAATGTTAGCTTCAATGTTGAGAATTTCATAATATCCTAAACCACAAAGACATTGATTATTATTGTCAATATAAGCATTTGCATCCCAGCAACTAGTACAAAGACTCAAGCTTTCACATAATTTGCACTTAAAATCACATTCTGAACAACTATTTACACTAGTCATACTATCATCCAATGTAAAAAACCCATAATCACAAACACATTTTCCATTTTCTATACTTGAGTTATAACTAATACATGAAGTACAACTAATACCATCAGAACATTCTGAGCATTCAGCCATACAATCCCAACACCCACTACTATTTGCAAATTGATTACTAAGACATGGTTCACAAGCCACTACTATTTGCAAATTGATTACTAAGACATGGTTCACAAGTATTTTTCTCAGAGCCATCATTACATATACATGCAATCCCACTAATAATAAGTGTACAACTTGATGTTGTACATGAACATATTAAACATGTATTTGAATTATATGCATCTGAACAACCTGATGAACAAGAATCTGAACAAGGTACGCTTTTACCATTTTTCTTAGGGTCTGATTCTGTTGAAATACAATAGCTTTCGTTATCTATTAGTAATTTAATATCGCATATATCAGGGCAATTGTCAACTAAACATGAAAATATTGGAATGTTTGATGATAGATTGTCAATGTCTTCAGATGGGCTATAAAGATAAAAATTCCATACAAAGCCATATAATGAATTAGCTTCACTACCGAGATAATGGTATATTGGGGACTGCTCATGAAATTGTAATCCCAAATTTAAAATAAGGTTTTCTAACTTGTTTATATATACTTGAAAGCAATTCGAAAAAAAAATTACCCCGATAAAATTCCAGGATCCTATATGATTTTTACCTATCATCACTGGGTTTGAAACACTTGATATAATAACTTCATCAGATCCATCTATCATGACTGATAATCGAATATTTAAACCACTACTATCAACTTCAATTTTCCAATATTGATTAATGCTGTCTTTTCTAATACTTATCACTTGATTAACTTGGTTTATTATTAAAACCCATATCGCCATAGAAAAATCCACTGTTAAAATGATCTGATATGAATTCTTGTCATTTGGTGGAAGTGTAATAATGCTGTTTTGATTAGAACTAAAATAAGCTCCTCTATCTGTTGAAATTGTATCATAAGCATCTATTTGATCGGTAAAGCCATTCACTCCATCGTTTTTTGAATCTGAATAATCATGAAAAACTTGACCAAAATTATAGCCGAATTTGTATTCGATGATCTTTGTTGAAAAGGCACAGGCTAAGAAGGTGAAAAACCACATATTTATTTTAAAAGACTTTATCTTATATGAAATAACATTGAATATATGATATTTTTAAATTTTATAATCATGAAAACCAAAATTATAGCCAAATTTGTATTCGATGATCTTTGTTGAAAAGGCACAGGCTAAGAAGAAGAATTATAACAAATGTAATATAATAATAGTTACTGATACTTATCTATGCATATTTTAAATTTTGAATCTTACATATAATTTCTTCAGCTAATAAAAATAAGCATTAATAATCTATCTAAAGTGTTTGTTAAAATTTTTTGTTATAATCAAGACTATTTGCTAATTATTTTTTTAGTTTTTTGATCTTATCTACTTATTATATGCTTATTTTAAATACTTTTACTTCAGCAAGTCTAATCAAAATTATACAAAAAAAATTTTATTTCACAAAATTAATCTATATAAATATGAATGCTGTATTTCTTATAATAGGAAGTCTATTCCTAGGGGATGCAATTACCAGCCTTGACCTAAACCAACAAATAATTGGTAGTTCATGTATGGCAAGCCCAACTTTTGCAGTATCAAGTTTTAATGTCAGTCCATGGCCACCTATTTTAGGCAGTAATTTAGCCTTAAACATGACTGGGGTCTTTAGTCTTAATGAGTATATATCAGAAATCGTTGTGAGTACATATTTTAATCACAATTGGAAGTCTCATAGTTTATATATTGATCAGGAATATCTTAAAGACACTCTTACCACTTTTTTTATAAACTCTTCTTCTGGTAGCCAGTCTGGAAATTATGCTCAGCAGATGGTAATTATAGGTGGGGAGACTACATTGACTTATTTAGCATGTTGGCAATTTGCTTATTATATCTAAATTATGTTTGCTCCTATATATTGTTAATTTTATATGCTATTCTAAATTAGTTTTTATATAAAAAAGTTTGATTTATTATTTTAATGTAAAAAGTTTTTAGACTGTGTTAAATAGATATGTGCATTAATATTTAATATATAAAACTTGATCTTAAGATAAAATTTTGATTTCCTAGGCATAAAAATTTCGGTGATTGTAAGTAAAACTAACACTTTTTGTCACAATAAAATGTTTTATCAGAATTGAANCTTTTTGTCACAATAAAATGTTTTATCAGAATTGAAATTTGTGAATAGCAATGCGAACTCATTTCTACTAAGTAACTCTCTTTTTATTGCTTTTATTTCCGGATAGATGACAAATATAAGAAATAAAAAACTAATTCCAATAAAAAGTGAAGTGATGATATGTGTTAGGTTTCTNAATTTGTGAATAGCAATGCGAACTCATTTCTACTAAGTAACTCTCTTTTTATTGCTTTTATTTCTGGATAGATGACAAATATAAGAAATAAAAAACTAATTCCAATAAAAAGTGAAGTGATGATATGTGTTAGGTTTCGGGCTTCAACAATAAATTCATCTGTAACATTGCCATAAAGATAAATACCACTTGTTAGAGATTTTTCAAATAGACTTGTGGTATATTCAAGTTTTTTTATATAACTCAACTGAAGATCTTTACTTTCAGCTAAAAATCTTAGATCTTTTATATACCCTAAAATAGCTTGATTAACCCCACTAGTAAGGACTGTATTAGAGCAATTAGCTACAAGATCTGTATACAAGCATGTATTACCTATTAAAAAATCCACATACTTTTTAAAATACTGGCTGTTACTTTTTAGTGCTTTAGTTTCTAACAAAACATACTTCGCATAATATTCAATTTCATCTGCAGCTTTCATAAACTGTTCATAAGATGATGATACATCAAGATATTGAGGGAAAATATACTCATAGCTGATATTTAACTGAGCTAAATGAGCTTCTCGAGCCCACATAAAAGCTTTTACAGTTAAAGTTCTAAGTCCGCCATAAAATATATGCTCAAGCCTGATTTTAATTAAAAACTTCAGTTTATCCTCACAAAAATACAGAATCAAAACATAAAATACAATTGATAATCCCAACATAACCAGAATTTTCAAAACATACCTTCCCCATATATTAGTGCTAAATTTTTCATCCTGATCTAAATGATACTCTTCAGTAAAATCCTGATAATGAACTTTTTTAATCCTCTCCACAACTCTATTCCTCAAAACCAAAAACTTATGCCTCGGTATCCCATTAATATTATTCCACAAACTCTTATTCACCCTTACAATCACAAGCATAAAAGGTATAGAAAAAAGGCAAATTAATGCACAAGGAGCAATAGCAAACCCTTTAATCATATCAATAGCATCAAAAATATTCGATGATTGCCTTATAACACTTACCAAACAATTATAAGTAGTTAAATTTATCAAATACTGTAAAGAATCAAAAGCATTTCTATAAATATATAGCCTAGTATCCGTATCATTATACCCTGATTCTATAAATTGAGCCATTCTCCCTATAAATAAATACATAGCTTGATATAAAGTTTGATCTGATGGAGATTCAATACCATTTTCAAAATCCCATAAAGTAATTTTTCTTTCTTCAAAATGATTCATTATATTGTATTCTGAGTCCCATGTGCTTAGATTATCTAATGATAATTTAAACATATTTGTACTTGCTGATATTGAATCATTATATCGAGTTAAGTTACTATTACAAGGAAAACCTTTTTTTAATAGTTCAATACTTCGAGTTCTCATGGCTAATGATGCTGTTTTATAACGAAAACTACAGACGTCTGTTAACATTGTTGATAGGTAATTGTCGTTGATAAATTTGCTTGTGTACATGATGATAGATAAATATAAGAGGATTGTGAGAGCTGTGGAAATATAGTGGGAATAAAGAAGGGTTTTTAGGGTTGTTTCGATGATTTTGGTATAGTCTTTTTGTATAGTGTTTTGGTTTGGGATTAGTACGGAGGATTTACGGATTTTACGTTTGTTTAAAGTTACGTTTCTTTTGAACTCTTTGGATTCTTCAATGGGTTTGCAACTAACTACAGTGCTCCGTTTTTTCAACAATAAAGGCCTATCTGATGTCAAGTCCATAAAATGCTTAAACTTGCTTTCATCTATAAAATACAAAATCAGTAAAGTTTTATTATCAATCCTCACCTGATTCCACCTAAGTGTAGCAACTTTTCCAACTTCTTTATATACAAAATTTTCATTAATTTTCCCTTCATGCAAATAATTCATTATTTTCGGAAATACTTGTTCAATATTTTGATTATAAATCGAAAACATAGCTTTTAACTGAGGCGACGTTGCAAAGACTTCTCCTGTTTCTGAACATAAAATCGAGCATTCAGCTGGTATTTTTTCTATAAACTCAACAACGAAATAAGGAATCCCTGCATAAAAAGTAGCTCGAATTTCCATTATAACTTCAATTGAAAATCCATTATAATCTACTAAAAATATCTCTGGTCTTGACAATTGGACTCTACATGAAAAAAGGAGGAATTTTGTTAAAATACTTTTGTGGAGACCTGAAAAAGGTTGTGGTATAAGATTGATGAAATTTTTACCTATAAGAGCATAATCAGAAGGATAACTAAGAAGGTTAACTGCTTGTTCGCTTGCATATATAATTCTACCGATTATGTCAGGATAACCACTTATTATGATTGTCGCCATACTTTTTCCTGAGTTGTTGCCTGTGATTTTTTCGAAATAACTTTCTTTGCTTTTAGATGCGTTTATTTTATGGGAAGAGTCGGCTATTTTTATGATCTCATTCTGGAAACTTTGGCTTTTTTCAAGGAAGTTCCAGTCGTTGCCATATTTTAATAAACTTTTTACTAGGAGTTGGTCTTTAGTTTTTATAGACATGAAAAAATTCCCAAACTTTTCTACAAGGTCTCTTTTCGATACTTCTTTACTGTTTAAAAATGTGTCGATTAGGTACAGNTTTTTCAAGGAAGTTCCAGTCGTTGCCATATTTTAATAAACTTTTTACTAGGAGTTGGTCTTTATTTTTTATAGACATGAAAAAATTCCCAAACTTTTCTACAAGGTCTCTTTTCGATACTTCTTTACTGTTTAAAAATGTGTCGATTAGGTACAGAAGCCCACGACAAGTTTCATTATCGCGTTGGTTGAAAAGATAGAGATCTTTTATGTATTTAATAAGTGCCACATCTTTAAAATTGTTTTGCTTTTTAACTTCTTTTGATTTTACATATACAATATACTCGCATTCTATTTTTGGCCAATACAAAAACACTTTATCAGACCGCCTTAGCACATCAGGTCTCTTATCTGAAAAAATTGTCTTCATAAGTTTAACCATAGCCAAACTCATATTACCACTGCTTTGTACTATAAAATTATGCTCCCAAATAGCGATAAAATCATACTCTAAAAACAATCCAGTTGCACTATTAAACATATCCTGTATTTTAACAACATCATCTTCTAAAATTTCATTATTTTTATATAAAATATTTCTTATTTTCAATTCAAGTATAGTTGGATTATCGACATCTTTATTTAATCTTAACCTTAAAGTCTTTTTTAAGTAATAACCAAGTAGTAAATATTCGAGTGGTAATAGAAATAGTATACAAAGTAAAGATGTGCTGTTTATATTAATAAAATTATCAACAAGAATTAAAAAAGAGCTTGTAAAAAGCATAAGCCAGAATCCTGATTCTATAAGGTTGTTGTAAAATGAGTAATAAGGAAGGAAATATATAAATTCCTTAAGCATATAAACACTTGAGATAAGGCAAAATATCAGAAAATATTCCCGGTCTAAAAACACAAAGATAAAACATAGGGAAAATATACAGAGAAGCTGTTTAAATGGAACTAATGAGCATGACCGGCTTCTTGGGGTATCAGAATTGTATAAACTTGTATTATGGAATATTGTAATTAGTAGTAAGTGAATAATAGTAATAGAGATTGATAATATTAGCAAAATTCCAATTGCTACGTTAAACTGCAAGGTGCTTTTATAATAACTCACATAAATCTTCGATACAAAAGGAAAATGTTTTATATACACACAGCTATAAATCATTACAGGAACAGTTAACACAGTATTTAAACACCAAGTTATTGCATTAACCCCTATAGTAGATGGAGTCTTAAGCATGAACTTTTTTACCACTTCTTGAAACATAAGCAAACCAAATATAAACAGTATAGAAAGCGTTAAAATTATAATAAATGCTGTAAGTGTATCCTGTTGTCCATTATATACCGCAAATGTGTCAATCATAAACAACTTTAAAAATTCCTGCACAAAAGAATCATAGTTTGCATCACTTGCTTTTTTTCTAGCAAGTAATGTAAGCAATAGTAATTGGCATTGCTTTATAATAACAGCACAATGAGTAATACAATTGCGAAGTGTATAAAATCGATCACTACCCCATGAGGTTGATAACAAGTGGTAGGCTTTGAAAAGACTTTTTTTAAACCAGGATTTTTTAGCTAAATTGAGGTTTCTTATAAGGTCGCTTTCAAAATCACACTTTTCACTAGAAAGCAGAATTTCGGAAGTAGAAATTTGATCCATCATAGAAAAATATAATTAAGAGTATGATACTTATTAGATAAATATAATTAAGAGTATGATACTTATTAGATAAATAAAAGGGAAAATATGAAAGATTATTAAGATTGAAAGATAAGGCTTAGATTGTTGTGGATATGAAATTTAGTGTGGGTATTGAGGAAAATATATTATGGATTTATGATATGGTGTTGAGAAAATTATGTTATGAAAGGGTTAAGGATTAAGATGATAGGTTTTGGATGTGGGATTAAGAAATTATGAAAATGATTTGGTTTAATGCGAATAGGTGGGGTATAAGATTTTTTTTATGTTTTAGGTGTTGGTTTGGGATTGAAATTTTTAGGAATATGAAAATTTTGTTTCATTTTTGTTATTATATTGAAGATAAGGGTAAGTTTGGAGTTTTATGTAGAGATCTTGAAAATATGTGAGCGATAATTGTTGATATATGAGGGGGAAGTNTATGTTTTAGGTGTTGGTTTGGGATTGAAATTTTTAGGAATATGAAAATTTTGTTTCATTTTTGCTATTATATTGAAGATAAGAGTAAGTTTGGAGTTTTATGTAGAGATCTTGAAAATATGTGAGCGATAATTGTTGATAGATGATGGGGAAGCTTTTTGAGGAAGGCTTTTGTAGATGGATTTATCTTCATTAATTTTCAATATTCAAATTTATATGTTAAGCTAAAAAAAATCATAACCTGCCTTCCAAATTCAAGCAATCTATCTAAGTTTATGCAATACCAATACCAAATCCCTAAGCATTTCACCACAAAATGCATCCTTTAAACAACCAAAAATCTCTTACCCAAAATTTGTTTATCCTTACAATATTATTCTATTTTCCCCTACAATCATCCTAAAATAATTTTCCTTCCATACCAACCCAAACCAAAATCAGTTATTTCCATATACCAAATCCTAATACCTCATCAAAAATCTTTAAACTCCCCTTCTTTTATTTCTTAAAAAAAGCTCTTATTTACTCTATAATCGCATAAAAACTCTAATAATCTTTTATTATAGATTACAATCAAAACCTTTTTTCTAATAAATATCCTTACTTAAACCTTTAGATTATTTCTTAGCATAATATAAATGAAAAAAAAGTTCATAATCCCAATCAAACAGAAATTTTCTTTAAAATCAAAAGAAAACGTGAATTCTTTAGAAAAACCTCAAGAAAAATCACTAAGCCCTCCACCTAGTGTAACTATGGTAACAAGAAGTATTCAAACAGCAGAAGAAGGTCAGACTAGGGGAAAAAATGGATTAAAACGTTTTAGTCTCCCCAAAAAAAACTCTCAAACAATATCTAATCGTAGCTTAAGTAAACCAAATGTTACAAGCAGCTATAAAAACATATCAACTCCAAATAGTTCTAAAATTTCTAATGAAAAAAAAGCATATTCTTTTAAAAAAGGCTTCAACATAGAGTCTCCTGTATTAGAATTGCCTAGTTTTAGCATATTAAGCAAGCTTTTTTCAAACAAGAATCAGATACTCAGTAGTGATACGCATTGTAAAAAACTTACTTTTACTCAGAAGAGAAATAGACTGGGATATGTTATTAATGAACCTTTTAATTCTTTGATACACCCACACTTTATGAAGGATGGTAGATCTAAAAGCAAAATTAAAACAGAATCAAGTGAAAGAAGATATAGGAGAAAACTTCTTATTGTATGATTAAGGTTAGAAGGAGTATTTAAAATTTATTTATAAATTTTGTTTTAAGGGATTTTATATGAGATTAATGTGTGTGATAAAAGTTATGAGGTTTTGGATTAGTTGTTTATTTGATAATAGATTAGGAATTTTAGAATAATATGATGATGTTGAGAAAATTTGTATTTAAATTGGTTGTATGATTGTATTTGATTAAAAATTAGATTTTCTAGAATATTTTATGACGTTTGAAGGCTTGCTATAAGTGATTTTACTAATCTGAGAATCGCATTTTTATTCTAAAAGACTTTATTGCTTATACCAGATTAAGCAACTGAAAGTCTGGACATTAAAAAAGAGTCTTAAAAAGTTATTAAAATACAGCTGAATTAAGTTATTAATACTAACATACTAAAATTATAAGGATAAAAAATGATTTTGCCACACAACATGTCTTAAAATAATTTCTAGTAAAAACATCATGTCGGTAACAAATTAAAAAACGTAAGGTCTAGAATCAAAGCTAATAAAATGTAAAACTAATACCTCTATAAAACATTATAAAACCCTACCTAAAAACCCTTAGCATACAATCCTACATCCTATTTACATTTTATTATTCTAAGATAAACATACTTATCTTAAAACGCATTAATGGTTATAATGAATACCGCAGTCGCAAACGCACTTAACAGGGTCTTAGGCAACTGGATAAAAGACCTAAACGCAGACCAACTAAGTCTCTCAGTATTTAAAGGTAAGGTAAAACTTGAAAATCTTCATCTAAAAGAAAACATCCCACATATCCTAGGTCTACCTTTCGACTTAAAACACGGGACAATCGGCCGAGTAAAAATATTAATCCCATGGACAAGTTTGCTTTCAAGTTCACTAACAATAGAAATATCAGACATATACGCATATCTCACACCAAAAAACCCATCGTCATGGTCAGAAAAATACGAACTTTCAGTTTTAGAAGCAGCTAAAGAATCAGCTCTTCAGCAATATGAAGCTTTTACAGACAATGAATTAAAAGAAGCAACAAAAACTGGGTTTCTAACAAGCTCAGCAACAACAATAGTCAATAATGTTCAAGTTAAAATCAACAATATTTATATAAGATATGAAGATACAATAAGTAGCTCAGACTCTTTTGCTATTGGATTATCATTAAAAAGTCTCTCTGCTCAAACTTGTAACAATAATTGGATTGCTGAATATGTTGATAATAGTGATATTATATATAAATTCATCAAAATTGAAGGATTTCAAATGTTTTGCGATTATAAAAGCAAAATAATCAGGTTCCAGGATTTCTATAAAGGACCTTTGGAAACTGAGTTCATCAAACTTGCCCAGCAGGACATAAGAGAAGAGATAGGCCATAATTATTTACTAAAGCCTTTTAGCTTTGAATTAAAACTCATTTTGTCGATAAAATCAACTTATGATATCCCATTAGCTGATATATCTTTTACTTCAAGTGCATTGTTTTTTGAGATTTATTCAGGTCAGATAAAGATTTTCTTGAAACTTGGCGAGTTTATGAAACTGTATAACAAATTCAAAGCTGGGGTGCTTAAAAACCTTGATGAACAGGATTTTTTAGATGATGAAATAAGAAACAAGTATAAAAATGAATATCGATATTGGAAATCATGTAAAGAAGGGGATGATGACAAAAAGAAATCAGAGAATAGTCTGAAAAAAATGCAAGAAGGGGTGAAAATCGATTCAATCCGTAAAGCTAGAGATGAGGCGAATCTAACTCTTAGACATAGAAAAAGTGTTAATTTAAAAATCCAAGAAATCCAAGCAATAGAAAATGAAAGTCGTAGTTTGACATCAATAATTTCTGTAGTATTTAGTAAAGAAGCTGCAAGAAAAGCTCGAAAACATGCTGAAGAAAAAAAACAACGACTTGAAATCGCCCAAAAAGAACTTAAAAGAATCATGGACCTCGACCCTGCAACACTTATTGATCTTCGTATAGACACCCCTTCATCTCAAGATTGGCAAAAATACAAATTTTTATTCAAAATCAACCGTGGGGGTATTAATATATGCCATGATATCCCATTATTAATATCCCGTTTCGACAAATTTATAATAGAAGGTTGCATGACTGATACAGCAACTTTTTTCAGATTTAATCTTAGTGCATTTTCTATTAAAGACAACTTTGAAAAAGATAAAGTTTATCCTTATTTGTTTAAATCTGGGAATTTTAGTGTAGAATTCAATCAGAGTTTTATGGATTTGAAAATTGCATCTGGGGATGCTAGTTTGTGTGTGAAATATGTGGAATTAATGAAAGTTGTTAGGGTTTTTTCAGAAGCTTTATCGACTACGGTAGATGTTACTGAGTATTTAAGTCAGGCTGGGATGAAAATTCATAACTATATTGCTGATGGAGAAAGGTATATTGCTGGAGTAATTAGTAAAGCTGTTAGCAAATCACATATAAGTCTTGATCTTGAACTTACATCTTTACAAGTTGTGGTTCCTAATGAAGTTGTTGGGAAAAAACCGTATTTGATTATGAATATGGGCCAAGTTGGATGTAAAACAAGTATTGATAATGGGTTTAATTCTTATAAAATTTGTGTGGCAGAAATGGAGTCACATGTTTTTTGGAATAAGGATGAGAAGGAAAAAGACCAGAAAAAAAAAGAGAAAGGAATATGTAAGGATGATGGGAAAAATATTGCAGATGATGTTATGCCTTTGAGTCATGTGATGATAAAAAAAAGCAAGTTTGTGATTAATGCTGGATTTGATGGGAATGTGAAAGGTGAAATTATGGTAAAACAGTTTAATGTTAGGGATCTTAGAGAAAATGCTCGTTTTAATGATATTTTGAGTGCTTATAGTAAAGATTTTAAAAGGAAAGGAAACTATCAGATAAAAATGGCTTTTGAGATCAAGCCTAAAGAGCATTATAGAGAATATTCAATAACAATAAACGAATTAAGGTTTACAGCAAGTCTTGACTTTGCATCAGCGATGATGGATTTCTATTCATCCTTATTAAAAAAATTCGAACTTCCTGCAGACCAACTATCCAATCAAATAGTTTCATCAACTGAGCGTTTTTTATCAAAAACTTCTTATTCTATAAGTTTTAATACTTTTAAAGTCTGGTTCCCAACCACTGAAAATACATCAAAAGTTGCCCAATTCAACATGGCCATAAACCTATTTTACAATAGCATTTACGACATAACATATTCCTATTCAGAAAACAATACAATTTTATCACTAACTTATCATTCATGTGACAATGAGGCTTATTTGACTTTTTCACATTTGACTGGATACTTGCTAAATATGAAAAAAAGAATTTCACAATCAAAAAACAAGAATCTTATATCCCCATGCAGATTGTCTATAGAATATACTTATAATAAAAATGAGTCAGATTTATGTGCAGAGATGGATGTTCATGTGAGGATTGAGAGTATTTGTATGATGATTGGGTTTAAGGATTTAGAGTTTTTTAAAACTCTAAGAGAAAACTGGGCTCGAAGGCCAAAATTTGCCCAGAGTACACCAAAAGATAAAAAATATGAAGTGAATAAAGAACAGATTACNAGTACACCAAAAGATAAAAAATATGAAGTGAATAAAGAACAGATTACTGTGACGAATATTAATGTTGATGGAGATGCGGTTCAGTTAACTTTGATTGATGATACTGGGAGAAAAACTGCATCACTGTTATATATGCAGATATCTAATTTGTTTGTTATGGCAAGGCAAGACCCATTTGGTATGAGTGCTAAGATTGATATTATTATGTTTATTGACTATTTTAACAAAGTTATAGGCGCTTGGGAACCAGTTCTCGAAGACTGGAAATTTACCACAAAATATCAATTCGACTATGAACATAATCATAGTTGCATATCAATAAAAAGTAACAACATTCTCAATTGGAACCTAACTCATAATTTTATTGATAATCTATCAGTAATATCATCAAAATACTCAAACCCTAAAAGACACGAAGAATCTGAAGAGTTTATAAATTGTATAACCGAACATACAGGTATTATATATGAAATCCATAATACCCTTGGTATAGAAATAACTGTATGGTTACGTATATCTGAAAACAAAGAAAAGTGGTTATTAAATAAAGATCCTATAGTTTTTACTCAAGGTTATGTAAATCGTTTACATGCTCTAACTAGAAAAAAATCAAAAAGCTGTTCTGCACTTAATAATATCCAAGCTCCAACAAAACTTGCTTTTAATTTTGGGGATGAAAATAGTAAATCTAATGAAGTTATTATTGAACTTGTAAGCTCTCATATTTTCCATATACAGACATATAGTAAATTTTCATTTCTCTGTTTTGTAGAAGTCTATGTTCAAGAAGGTAAAAGGATTATCAGTTTTAAACCAGGAGTACTTATTTCAAATAACAGTCCATTTCAAATTGGATTAAAAAATGGTAGCAGAAATGTTTATTTAAATTCTTTTACATGTCAAGGTTTACCACTTGAATGGACTTTATCATTAGATTCTATTAGCATTGAAGGAGAAAAAATTCTAAACCCAAATGAAAAACCTTTATTAACAGACCAGAATGAATTTTTAATAGACGGCAATACTCTTGTAACCTCAGTTTGTTGGTATAAAATCGACTCGGAACTTAAACTGCAAGTTGTAGAAATAAACCCAGTATTTTTTTTCAAGAATCTTTTACATAAAAGAATCGAAGTTTGCAGCGATATTGAAGGGGCTATAGAAACTATTGATCCAGGGGAAGAAAAAGTTCTTAATATAAAACCCGATGAGAAATACTACATGAAAATTTTCCCAAGAAGGATTTTTGACTATATAAATTTAAATACAAGTAATAGCAAATTCATAGAAGATACAACAATACAAATATCAAACAACGAAGAAAAATGCGAACTCTTCACAGAAAGTGTCATATTAAATAACGAAACTCCTATAAATTGCAAGATTATAGGCCAAGAGGAAAGCTCAATCATCATCTCCTCTGAAGAAAAAAACTTCGAAAACAGCAGCCATTTAGTTAAATACCCAAAAATCTCATCTAAAACTTCAAAATCCCGAGTTATAAAAGTGTATTCAGAATATATAATCGTCAATAAAACCCAACATGACCTAATCCTTTCTAATCTACAAGTCCCAGCAAATGAAAACGCATATTACTCAAATCAAAACATCAAAGCTCAAGTAAAAATGAAAACTTTCCCATCAAAATACAGCCAAAAAATAACTCTAAACACCGTTGGGGTTTCAGGTTCAGTCAAAATTACCCAAACCCAAGATTTACGACCTAAACATTTTCTTTTCGGTTATAACGTTTCTCAAGCACCTAATCCTTATATATTAACTAAAATCATTACTTTTACCCCAAGGTTTATGATATGGAACTATATAGAAATCCCTTTATGTATTAAACAATACAATGTTAAAAACCCATCAATAATTTATATAAAAGAACATGCTTCAGCTGAGTTTTCAATGCAATATCATTTTGATGACTATCATGCTTCTAAAGGAATTATGGTCGCTGATGGATCTTTAATAAATGATAATCTTGATAGTATTGGAGGATTACCACCAAGTGGACGTTCAGATAATATTTCTAATCAAAAATATATACAAATAGAAAGAAAAGCTAAAAATGATAACTCATGGTCTGCACCTTTTAATATTGAAGTGATTGAAGACTTTCAGATAAAGTTTTATAGTAGGGAAACTTCAGCTGAGAAAAAACTAAATGTGTTTCAAAAAGGTTTCCATGTACCAAAGAATTTTACTTTTCTAAGGTATGTAAGGGTTTTTATATATAGTCAAGATGAAGCTACGATTCATATAGTTTTATTAGATCCCAAAGACCCGGATTTTAGGATACTAAATCAGACTGATGAAGNATTAGATCCCAAAGACCCGGATTTTAGGATACTAAATCAGACTGATGAAGATATTTTTGTCAAGCAAAAATCTACTAGAAACCCGCAACAGATAATAAAAAAAGACTCAAGTTTGAACTGGGTGTGGGACAATAACTTACTAAAATCTAAAATGATAGAGCTTTCTTTGGGAAGATTAAGTAGATATATATCATTAGAAAAAGTACAAGAAGATAATGTTTTACAATTTGGTGCATATGAAGCTGTGTTATCTGTAAATGGGGTAACTAGAGAATTGGTAATCAGACCACCACAAGAACTTCCAAAACCTAAAGAGGAAGAGAAAAAAGAAGACATAAAAATTACCGATAAAATCCAAGACACAAACCAAGGCAAAATCACTTTAGCCACTGAAGATCAAGGACTAGGTGCCGAGATAATCGACTATACAGCCCAAGGAAAAACGAAAAAGCTTGGGAGTATCCAAGACTTTTCTAAAGCAGTAGCTATGAAAATGCAAATTATCTCTTCAGACCCATCAAAAGATATACAAAATGAAGAAAAAAAAGAAACAGCAGGTTTTTTAAAAATACTTCAACACACAATAAGCTTTGAATATCGAGCTGATCTATCAGACATTGGAATTTCTATAAACGACAAATCTAATAATGAACTTTTTTATATAAATCTAAAGAAACTGAAATTAAGATATATAAACAAATCAACTTCATTTGGGGTAAATATAAAAACTGAAACACAAACTTCAATAAGACTTGAGCATTTACAAATAGACTATATGGGATCTGATGATAAGCTTATTCCTGTAATATTATACCCTGTTAGACATGAAAATGATGGAAAAGATCAGAAAAAAGGGCAAATTGTTATGACAGCTGAAACTGATAATTTAGATTATAAAAAAATTCATACAAAGTCAGATGAAATTTATTACTTTTTTTCTTTGGAAATGAGTAGGGAATCTAGTTCTAAGGTCAAAAGGGATGGGACAATTTTTGCGTCAATGGATAAATTTGATAATATTGAAATATTGCTAAGGGAAGTACAGGTTAGGATTAATGAGGAGACGATTCATAATTTGTTGAAAATCAAAAATTTTTTTAATACGTTTATGAATAGTCAGGGTGTTGAAGCTGAGAATTGTGGATTAGTGTTTAGTAGTAATCTTCCAACGATACCATTTGAACCGTTTTCTTTTCAGAGAAAAGCGTATTTTAACAAAGTTGTAATCCACGCTATGAAACTTTTACTAACCTTCAAAAAAGCAGGAGAAACTCACAAGCATCAAATGACAACTGAATTCCCTCTGATAACTCTAATAAAAAAACTAGGTGGAGCTTTTGTTAATGTTAGTGAATCGCCTATGAGTTTTTCAAAAGTGCATATCGAGCATTCATTCCAAACTCTAGACAGCTTTACCTGGATTCTTATAAAAAAATACATGCAGCAAGGTATACGACAATTTTACAAGATTTTCGGGTCAATAGACATATTAGGTAACCCTTTAGTTCTAATAGGCAAATTAGGGACTGGAGCTTATGAGTTTATAAGTGCCCCAACTAAAGGTTTATTAAGTAAAACTCCAGGAGAGTTTAAAAAAGGACTTAAAACTGGAGTTAAAGCTTTGCTATCAGGGGTTATAGGAGGTAGTTGTGAGTCATATTCTAAAATATCAGGTTCGCTTTATAATGTTCTTCGTACAGCAACAGGACAAGAAGTTATATACCAAGAACTTACAACAGAAAGTATAGGTAAAAATATGGTTTTAGGTTTAAAAGACTCAATAATAGATATCGCTCATGGAGTTAGTGAAATGGTTATAAAGCCATATCAAGGAGCTCGAGCAACAGGTTCCAAAGGCTTTTTAAAAGGGGTCTTTCTTGGTGGCTTCTGTCTTATTTCATCCCCAATCAAACTCATCCTACGTATTTCAAACACATTCTCCACATCTATAGCTTCAACATCAATCCTCTTAACCAAAGGTAAAATCCAAAAATATGGCAAAACTCGATTCCCACGTCAGTTCGGCATTAAAAACATTCTTGAACCTTATAACAAAGATCTTGCTGAGGCTCAAGCATTACTCAAAACTTTTACTCAAAATAAAAACCATAAACGAGAAAAACTTATATTTTATTCTCAATTCACATTAGAAAAAGATCAGACAATACTTGATGATAAAAATATAATATTAATGATAACATCAAGTAAATTATGGGTTATTATTGATGGGGAAATTATTGAGAATATAAAAATTGATTCTATTATTTTCTTAGAATTTCATGTTATAAAAAAATTGTATTTTTTAGGTGTAGCTAGTGAAAAAAGGAATTTTGCAATACCGAGTAGAGAATATAGCAAGCTTTATTTTGTGTATAATGTTTTATTGTGCTTAAATGAGAAGCTTCCTTGTATTTTGTCTCATAAATTTGCCACACCTAGATATGTTAATAAAGATGGATTATAAAAGAATTTTTTTTAGGGAAGATAATAAATTGAATGTGTTAAAGGGTTTTTTTGGGTGTATGAATATCATATAAGATATCGGGATTTATGATTTAGGGTAGCTGGTTTTCAGAAACTTTTTCTAGGTTTAACTTTTATAAGCTACTATTTCGATATGTATAAAATAATTATGCTTTTAAGTTGAAAGTTATTATATGAAAGGGTGATACTTTAACACTGAATATTAGGTTTACCAAATATAGTTTATAAAACTTGATTAACTCTTAAATTTTTATAATTTACTTATATGATCTATATTTAAAATTTTTTACTGAAATTTATATTTTGCAGCTATTTCTAATGTCAAATTGACAAAAGCTTTATCTTCGAGTTGATTTTCAAAATAATCCAAATCTAACAAAGGATGAAAAATACTCGTTTTTTAATCACTTAAAAACTATTATGGAAATAATATCATAGATAAAGCTGAGACAAGTATCCGTTTATGGTTATAAGTATGTTGATATGGAATATAAATGAAATCTCATTGTATGAAAAGTGTTAAAAAAGATTATTGTAAAAGTTACAATCTAGAGTTTAAGGGTTTGACTAAAGATATAGGTATATCAAAGCAAGAATCACAAACTAAGTTTAAGACTGAGCTTTGTAGGAATTTAAAAGCTGGATTCTGTGAATTTGGAGACAAGTGCTTTTTTGCCCATAACATTGAAGAACTTAAGGACAAGTTATGTCTTCCCAATATAAAACCTGTTAAATGCAAGAGCTTTTCTGAAATGGGTTATTGTATAAGTGGGAATAAATGCCAATTCAATCATCGTGATATGTCTTCAGAAACAGCTTCGAATTCTCCAAATATGAGTAAAAGAGCATCTCGTAAGTGCTCTGAAGATACACATAAAATCCCAGTCTTTATAGACTTTGAATGTCGAAAACTCTACTAATTTAACTAAGTAGTCCATTATCGACAATCATATTAATCTTTAGTTTTTACTTCCTCTTGCTTTTACCTTTTTGTTCTTCAGCTTTAGTTTTTACTTCCACAGTTTTTCTCTTTTTCTCAATTATGATATTTTTCTTCATACTATATGATTCCCTCTAAAAATCTTTATATATTTACAATAAAAAATCATATTTATACCTTTTAAATACAATAATCATATCTTCATAATCACACAAAAACAATTCACATACAATCCTTACCTTCATATATAACTTATTCTTATAATGTTGACTTAGAAAAATTTTCAGCAAGATGAAATGCTTCAGTCTTCAAATCTTTCTTACTACTCATAGGTGAACGTGCTGAAACCGAATTTAACTGCCCTCCTCCTTTAAATCTACTCAATTCCCCTTCTCTCTGTTTTAATTGTGTCTGTCCACTTCTTATCATATCCTTAAGTATTTTTATCTCTCTTTCTTTATCCTCAAGTTTAGCTTCAAAATTCTTCATTTCTTCAGCTAATGTTATGCGGAATTTCGCATGTGCCTGTTGTAAAGTTTTTTTCATATCATCAACATCTTTACTTAATTTTGATATAATCGAATCTTTTTGTATTAATAGCGACTCTTTTGCCATTATATCATTTTCTAAACATTTAAGCTTAGAAATAGCTTCTTTTATTTGAGCTTCTTTGATATTGTTATCTTTTTCTAGTTCTTGACATTTATTTTCAAACATCCCTGATCGATATTTTGTATCTTTGAGTTGCTGGTCGAAATTTGTGTATTTTAATCCTAGGGTTTCATAGTATTTTTTTGTTTCTTCCATTTTGTGTAGTAAGTCGATATTGGAATTTTGTAATTTTTGTAAGTCAGAGTTTTTTTCAGCTAGGGTTTCTCCTGTGTTTTTAGCTTTTTTTTTCAGGTCATCGATTTCTGATTCAAGAAGTTTGATTTTATCGTTCGAAGATTTTTCTTGGAGGTTTTTTTCTGTTTTTATTGTGTTGTTGGCAATTTCAAGCTCTTTGATTCGGTCTTTCATAGTACTTTCCTGTGATTGGATGAGGCTTATTTGTCGATCTTTTTCTTTGAGTGTTGACTCCATAGATTTAATACGGTTTTGGTATGTAAAATTTTGGTCAAGGCGCATTTTAACTTCAGCTTCTAAGGTTTTTTTGTCTTCAAGTTCATTTTTCACTACCTGAAGTTGAGAAATTGCTTGGTTAAGTTGTTTAGTAACTGAATCTAATTCGCCTTTATATGATGATTCTTTAATATTTAACTGAGTTTCTAATTCCTTTGTTTTCCTAGCTTCCTCTCTGAGTAAAATCTGCACATCTTGGACTTTTAACGACTGCTCATAACAAACTGTTTCAAGTTTTGATTTTTGAGCTTTCAATTCTTCATTTTCATAATTTTTTGTTTTTATTTCATTTTCTGATTTATTCAAATTCTCCTTTAGTTCTTGTAATGATTTTTGAAGCTCTTCCCCTGCTTTGATTTTAAGATTGCATTGATAGATTGTCTCTGAAGACTTTTCTAGCTCCTGGGATAACTCAAGAGTCTTTTTATTTAAATTTGCTATACTTGTATTAGCATTTTCATTTATCTCTTTAAGCTTTTTAATATCATTTTGTCCATCAACCAAAGCATTCTGAGTTTTCTCAAGCTCCATTTTAGTCTTTTCTTCATTTTTTACCACATTTTCTCTATCTTTTATCAGCTTATCTCTTTCATTTTCCCACTTTTTCTTCTCATTTCTCCAGCTTGTCTCATTGTTTCTAGCTTTTTCATCCATTATTTCCTTATCTTTCCCTAATCTTATGATATCTTCTTGAAGTTTTAATATATATTCATCTTTCTGTTTTCCATGACTATCTGGATGATTTTCTTTTAACTGTGCATCTAAGACAATAAGCCTATCATTAAGTACAGTCATCTGTCTATCTCTTAATAATACTTCTTCTTCAAGAGTTTTAAGCTTTTCTTGTAATGCTGTATCTGAGTTTTTATCCATCATCTGGGAAACTACTTTTTGTCTGTTTCGAATTTCGTTATTTAATCCAGCAAGGAGACTTTCTTTATCTTTGATTTCTTGGCTTAGGTTTTTGTTTGAACTAGTTTTTGATGATGGAGGACGTTCTAAATTGTCTGTGGGTTCTTTTGTGCTTTCTATATTGAAAGATGGGTTTGATTTATTTTGGGGACGGGGAGTGAACATTTATTAAATTTTATGATGATAAAAGGACTAGAGGATAAGAGTTGGGAAATGGAATTTTTGATAGGAATAATTGGGAAGATATAAAAATAGAGAGAATTTAAACTTGGTGCATTTTAATGTATGTCTGTTCTGATAGATTAAGTTATTATTAAGTGTTGTTTGTTTAACCTTCCATTCATATTTTCTGATAATGTCTTTTATATCAAGATAATTATAGTCACCTTTGAGCATTTGATTTCTAACAAAATTTACCTTTATAATTATTCATAATTTATCTCATTCCTATCTTAAAACTTCTCTCTTCTTTTTATAAAACTATCCTTCCATCCTTTACTTTCCTTAATTTCTTTCTAAATAAAAAATTTCACACTCTCTATTACCACTTTCTCCCTAAAAAATCTCTAATATAACTTTTACCAATGCACTTTGTTCCTTAATTTCTTTCTAAATAAAAAATTTCACACTCTCTATTACCACTTTCTCCCTAAAAAATCTCTAATATAACTTTTACCAATGCACTTTGCATCCTCCTAATAACCTCTATCCCAATACAACCTTAGCACCCTTCCAAACCATCTTTTTCTATAATTCCAGCTAATCCAAGCATATTTTAACTCAAGACACTGCTAAGTAAATTTATTAAAATTCAATGTCAGAAACTCATAAGGTTGAATCACAGGCCAAGGGTAAAGTGCATAAGTCTCTTTTTGATCTTAAAAAATTTTTTTTTTACCTTCCAGGCTGTCTATGGCGGTCTTTATTTCATTGATAATTACTTAGTTCAAAAATGGTTTTTGTATGTGAGAATTTTTAATGTTAAGGTTAGGTTGGAAATAATAAGTTTGGATGGAAGAGATGTGATTTTTTTAGGTAGTTGGAGAGAAGGTTGTGTGGAAAATGAGGATTTTAGGAATTTTAGGTTTGAGAAAGGATTTGATGAAATGCAGAAGAAATGAAGGGGTGTGTGAAGAAATTATTAAGATGATTTTTTTGTGTTTTTGGTGGGTTGTT
>MPUH01000468.1:0-52377 GCA_001970955.1 Stentor coeruleus
ATTGTATCCATCTACCTATACCATCATAAAAGACAAATCTAAAATTTATATCTAACTAATACTATTCCAAATCTTACCTAAAAACATCAATAAATCCTCTTATATTTCTCACACCTACCAGCTCTAATTATTAAAAATCCTTACAAAAATCTTTTTCACAAAATTCTTCCTCACAGGACAACCTTTCTAATACTACAACCTAAAAACCAAGCAATCATTCTCCAAATTAACATTAATTATTAAAAACAATGGCAAGTCTTTCCACAAACGAAAATACTCCAATAAATTCCTCAAGTCCACGAAACATATTAAGATCTCAACACATAGTCCAATGTGATTGCGATACTCAACGTTTACCATTTATCAAACGTTATTTGTCCTTTAATACCAAATCCCAAATAACTTCATGTTGGAAGGTTCAAGAATGGTTGAAATATCTAAACTTCCCAAGAGATGCTGAAAATATTTACCACAATTTACTTAGAAGTTCATTAGATTTACAAGAATTCAGCAACAGTGTCCGTCAAATCGAGTTGGATTTGAAAAGAACTTATCCTGATGAAGTATATTTTAACACCAAAGAAGGAGAAGATAGTTTACGAAGAGTTTTAGTCGCTTATTGTAAATACGATCCTAATCTTGGCTATGTACAAGGGATGAATTATATAGTTGGAGCTTTATTATGGCATTGTACTGAAGTAGATGCTTTTTGGATTTTTGTTGGGCTTATGGAAAAACATGAACTTAGAGATACATATTTACCTACATTTCCAGGTTTATCAAAACACTGTCAAATTATTCAGCTTTTAACCCTTGAACAATTACCTAATCTTCATAGACATTTTGCCCAATTTGATGTCCAATGCCGTATGTATGCAACAGAATGGTGCTTTTCATTGTTTGGTAGTGTAGTCCCTGCTAATGAAATGGTTAGTGTTTTTGATAATTTTTTTCAAAAAGGTTGGATTTTTTTTTATAAGTTCGTTATTTATATATTGAAAAGACTTGAAGGACAATTACTTGGGGCTAATGATTTGGCGGATATAATAATGCCTTTGAAAATATGCCATAAATCTCAGAGAGAATGGAAAAATTTTTTGTTGCTTCTTGACAATGGGAGAAGAAGTTTGACATGGGAGATTATGATGAATGAAGTTTCTGAGATTGTTATTGATGAAGATTATATTAGATATCTCCATCTGCATTTTGATTTAGATAAAGCGCAATTTGTATCAAAACGTAGTAATTAATAATTATTGTAAATGGGTAATTGAATTTATTGATTAAGTAAGGATTATATACTTGCGCTTAATGACCTTTAAAGATATCGAATTATAAAATATAAACTTTAAACTATCTATCATTTACTATTCTATAAAACTAAGCATAAAAACTATAAAGGATTAGGCTGATACGAAGGATATAAAACATATTCAGGCAAGTATTCTCCTTTTTTAATTTCAACCTTTAATCTTTTACCTAAAACTTGATATCCATTCATCATTTTCACAGCATTGACAGCGCTTATCTTAGAGTCATAGCTAATAAACCCAAAGCCTTTACTTCTTCCGCTCTCTTTCTCATGCATGATTCTTGCACTTATCACATTACCAAAAGGTGAAAAGTATTTAATCAAATCTTGTTCATTCCACTCAATAGGCAAATGAAACAAAAATAAATTACAACCAGGTGGACCTTGAGGAGCAGAAGGAGTTTTAATAGGCTGGGCCATTTCTATTGGTTCTTCCCATTGAGTTAATCCTGTTTCTGTGTTGTAATAATAAGGCCTTCCATCTGATGATGTATATTGGATATATTTAGACCGAGCTGGTTTTGGTAATGGGGCCCTGTCTATTTTTAATCTTTCTGCTTCACCATCTGCCCAACGAAGCTTGATTTTCTTATTAGAAACTAAATAGGTCTTACTTACTTCTTTACTCAAGTTTTTTATCACTTCTTCTGCTTCGGTTTTGCTTTGGAATTTTATATATGCACATCCAAGACCTAAGTGAAGATTACTTTTCCCGCCGTCTTTGAACACTGAAACTTCAAGAACTGCTGCTTGAGCCGAAAAATACTCTCTCACTTGCTCATCTGTCCATTCTCTAGGCAGTTTTGTTGCAAAAATCTTTAAGCTTTGATCTACCATTATTGAAAGATTAGATATTTATTATAAGAGTTTGTTTAAAAGTTGGGATTAAGAGAGGAATTTTATGATTGGATTGGATTTTTCATAAGTAAGGAAATTTTGATTTAGTAGACATGAAATTTGATTAAGATTTATTAGATAGAGATTCTGAAGATTTTTATATTGATGTATTATGAAAGATATTATGTGCTTGATTAAGAAGATTTTTATGGTTGAATTATTTAAACTATCAGAATCAGCCTCGATTCCATATTTTCATAAGCATAATCTTTTTGTTTATCATCAAAGCATATTTTAACCTAAAAAGAACCATATCAAATATACTACTTCATTTTTTTAATTAGAAACTTGTTTAATACATCTCAAGTTCTATAAAATTTTAACCGTATTATAACCTTCCCACACTAATACTTGCTTAAAAAAGACCTACAAATCTTTTAAATCCAACAATTCCCAATATCTTTAATTTTTCATTTTATATTCTTTATATCATACATAAACTATCAATAATAAATTTACAGCACATCTGTAGACCATAAAACCATAAAAAAATTAATCAGGAATTCAAAGATCATACTGCTTACACATATTTATCTACTAAAACCTAAGTATAGGAACATCAGCCAAAAGCGCAGAGCTTAAAAACCTAGAACTAGAACTAGGCTTAGGTGTACTCGGATACTCAATTTCATCCATAGTATCAAACGATGGTGTGCTCCATCCAAAGCCAACTTTTTGCTTAACCTGTTTAATAAATTTGTCCATATTGCAATTGCTTTGCATTGAATTCGAAGGCCTATGAATTATTTTCCTTGATTGCTGTGGGGTTAATTTTTTTATCTCTTTCACATATTCTACTTGATCGTTAAGTATTACAATACTATCTACACTCGAACAACTTGATACAGAAAAACTAGTTTCATTAAAGAGATACCATTCGGTCTCTTGTGTTCTTTGTGAGGTATTAGTTAAGGATTTTACTTCAGTGGTTTTAGCATGTTTTTGGGCTTCTTCAATTAGCAGAATTTTTTTTTTCAGTTCTTGGTTTTCTAACTGCATATCATTATTTTTAGCTTTCAGTCTATTTATATGTTACAATATTGTTTTATCAAGATACTCGGTCAATGTTGATTGTGTTTGATGCAGTAGGTGTTGAATATGCTCAAGCTTTTTGGAGTACCTTGAAATTTTACGTTCTTTTGTGTTTGGTTTACTTAATGATTTTTGGTCGATTGTAAAGCAATCTGTTAAATCGAGTAAGGATTCTGTGCAGTTAGCATTTACTGGATTCCTTGAAGATGACATTTATTTATTAGAAGTGCCAGATTTTTTTTTGCATTTTGTATAAGACTTTAAGTTTATGTTAGAACCAGTATATTTTGATTGATGTAATGATTTTTTTATACTTTTTTTAAAGATTTAATATAATATTATATACATTGTTTAGAGATTATTTTTTTTATTAATTATAAGTATGTATAATTATTAGGATTATGTGATAATATATAGGTGGGATGATAGGGAAAATGATTTTCATGTTTATTAAGTTATGAGCGTTTCCATTTATCACGGGTTATTTTTATTAGTAATAGCATTTATAAAAGTTTTTAGGGGAAGTGAAAAGTTTGAACTAAATTTAAGATTATTTTATTGAGATGAATTATTAAGCTGAAATTATCAAAATAAAACCAAATACACATAAATTATTATAATAAAATTCGTAACAATACTAGATTCAACTACAATAACAACCTCTAATAAATAATTCTTAGGCTAAAAAAATCATAAACTAAATAAAAATCATCAGCCTCAATTAAAACTTTAAATCGACCCTCAACACCAAAGCCCTTAAAATAATAACCAAAAGTTTTTATTCCGATATCCCACATCTCATCCTACCTAAAAAGCTAATCTTTATATAAATGGAACTTAATCGCCGGATGATTATGGTGAAGACTCCCGTAATTCATTACGATAATTCATATGAAGAAACCCCTCAATTGCCAAATATCTCAATAACCAAATTCAGAGAAATTCTTCGAGAAAATTCTCAGATTCTAAGTCTAGAAAAACAACAAGAAAACGAAGAAAATAATAAAGGAATCATGTGTAATGGTATGGGTTTAAGTCGTTATAGACTAAGAAAAGATTCTACTGATAATAAAAAGACTATTTTTATAAAAAGGACCGATATTCAATTCGATACACATAAAAGCATTGATAATAAAAGTCCTTATAATAAGAGAATTCTTAGTAGACTTTCATTAAGAAATATGTCTCAGCATCGTGGTATTGATTTGAAATTTTTTAAAAAGAAGTTTGAACCAAATGATATATTGATTGTGGATAAAATCCCAACACCAAACAATCTTTATAGTAAAGAGTTTTTTAATGTAAACAAAAATAGGATTGCAAGGAAATCAAGACTTAATTCTGTGGGTAGTAGAAAGGTATTATGAAAGTCAATAATTTATATAATTGTATAATAAATTAAGAGAAACTAGGATATAGAGAAATAAATAGTATGAGATTTTTATAGTAATCCTGGATGATAAAACCTTTTCCCTGCTGTTGATGGCCTTAAGTTCTTTTCCGAAGATGTCCCTGGACGAGAGTTGCTTGTACCTGTAACATTCATAGTATAATTAAGTGACGCACCTGCCATTCTTGGCACACGTCTGGAGTTTTCTGATAATTTTGAGCTTATATATTGACTAAATTCATGTTGTTTAATCCATTTCTTTATTGAATAAGAAGACTTTGTTTTTTGAAGTCTACTAAGAAGTCCTTGGTTTTCCTCAGTTATTTTTTCAAGGCTTTGAATTCTTGAACCTCGATTTAAAGACTTATAACTGGAACTTCTTAATAATTTTTTAGATGTCTGGGGACGTGAATCTATTTCATACATTTTCTGTAAGAGTTTTTGATTTTCAGTTTGTATAAGAAAATTTGTCTCGAATTTCAAAGTTTCAGCTTTAAGTTTGTTCTTTAAATGCATCATAGATTTTGGAGGATTGGTGTTAATTCTTGGCTTTATTGTGTTTAGTTTAAAGACATGCTGTATATGTTCTCTTATAACATCTCCTTCGTTAGTTTTTTTTGTCCCAGAACACCACATCTTTTTATATTAATAATTATCTTATCTTATCTAAAGGGTTACTGTAGTCCTTTTCTGTCTTCTTTGCTCTTCACTTCTTCTTGTTTCTTGCCCTGAGTTTCAAATCCTTTAAGAACTATCGCGCCTGAGAGTCTGGTTAATGGATAAAGAGTTTATGATTTCCTGTTCCTAGATTTTGGTCAGGGAGATGAGGACTATGACCTTTTCTTAACTGCATAGGAAAATCTCCTTTAATGAACTTCCTCATATTGATTTCGTGGGTTTTTTTTGGTATTTCATAGGCTAAGGGTTGTCAAAGCCATTTTATATACCTGTAAGTTACCATAATTATCTAAATTATTTAACTATTAGGTCTTTTAGTTGATCCTTGACTAAACGATGGCTTCAATGGGATGATTTCAATAATTTCTGTCATTCTCTTAACTATAAGCTGTTCATTATTCAAATATGGTCTATAATATGCAAAATAATATATCACAGCTGCAAGACTAAAGCAAGAAATGAAATACGACAAATTTTTCAACTGCAACTCTATAAGACTTTTTGAATCACTATTACAACTCAAACTTACAAACTTCAGTTTATCTGTCATGGCCATCATTTCATCAACATAATTAACCATAAACTCATGACTGTCTTGTATTTTATTAAAAGTTATAAATTGAGATTCAAAATTCAGATAAGCCATAGCAGTATAAGTTCCTAAAGATAAAAATGTAGGCACATTATCAATATATTGAAAAATCAGATTTTCTAATCCAGGGGACATCAAAGCTCTAATCCTATCTTCTCTCATAGTATTTTTTGTTAAAAGTAAATTCGCTAAAGCTAGTTTATATGAAACAATAGGAGGTTTAAGACTGTTTATTTCAGGGAAAGTTCTTGTCAATGAAAACTCACTATTAAGTATTTCATTTTCATTAGAAAAAAAGCAAAGCTCTGTTATAGAAATTCTTCTTATAATAATTGTATACATCAATGTTGGCCTATAATAAAGATAATTATGGATGTTTTCATAAAAAACGTAACTTGTTACAACGTAGAGTACCCCTGCTGAAATGAAAAAGAACGCAAATCTTTTGAGATATATTGCGGAATGCCAATATTTTATTTGATGACTTTGTTTATAAACACTAGCTTCTATTTCCTCGTAGTTATTTTGTTGATCATGTAAAAGGCTTAATCGATCTAAAAGACTAAATCTAAAGTCGTAATACCCAGAATGAGTTCTTTTTCTTAGTAGTTCCCATAAGTTATTAAAAGTTTTGTCTGCTGAAAAAACATATATTGATAAAAAACATGCTAATACCCCTGATACTGCAATTGCTACAATCATAAGTAACATTCTTACATCATTTAAAGCCATAACTCTATCTTTTTCACATTTTGTTAGCCCTACCATAGCATCTTTTGTCACTTTAAATGACTTTCCAATACCATTGTATATAAGGAAAAAAAGATTTTGTTTATAATCAGTGGAGTTACTTTTTATGTGTGCGACAAACTCTTGAGCCTAAATAAAAAGTACATTTTGTATAATCAAACCAATAATTGTATGCAAACTTTCATGTTTTGCTTCTGATAAATCTATAAAGTCCCAATAAGTTATTATTGGATGTTTTACTATTTTTGAATATTCGCAAAATGACCAACTATCATAATCATTTAAAAGGCTTTGTTGGAGAATTTTTATTTGGGATATTCTAAGCTCTAAATTTTCAATGTTAAATAAAGATTGCGATCCTGATTGTAAACTTATATCAATCGATCTAGCAATTAGAGCAATTTGTGCTGAAGAATATGCTAAGTCTCCTAATTGGTTTAGTGTGTCTAATGAATTTGCATGATTTACTGCTTGGGTGATATATACCATAATAAATATATTGTAGGCGATTATTGTGATAACTGATGCAAGGATTAAATATTTCATTGTTGATAAAGAGTTTAAAGCCTTTAATAAAAGCCTGTATTCAATTGTTTGCTTTTTTGGTACTGTTGATGATCCAGTTTGATTTTTTTTCTCATCTGCTGCTTCTTCTTCATCAGCTGTTGGTTGGACTTTTTGTTCTTCATTTATTTTTGCCTTAGGTTTTTCAGTGTCACTAACTTCATAATCACTAGCTTTAATTAAAGTTCCACGTCTTTTTTCTTCTTCATCTGTTAACTCACTATAAAAAGTGCTACGCCATCTATTAATCTCATCTAAATCCGAACTCACATAAAGGGCTAAAAACTTGCAACTACTTATAGTTTTTTCCTTAACAACAACTGCAATTTCAACTTTCTCCATATTCTTATTAACCACCGGGAACATAAACAAATAATTCAAATAATTTTTATCAATTTTCAAACCTGGTAAGAATTCTTCAACATATCTATTCTCCAAATTTTTATCTTCAATATCAAAAAACTTATAAAAATTCTCACTATGACTATATATTTGCCCATATTCATTAATAATAGCCACTTCTCTTTTCTTCCCTCTAATAGGTTCAATCAAAGATAAAAAATACAATTCTCCCTCATAACCAATACATTCAGAATTGAAATAACATTCAACAAGAAACCCATTTTGACAAGACATAAACAATGGAGTACTTCTAAAAATATGATGTGTAGTCGAGTTTTCTACAAACATTTTCATTTGTTCATCATGCATTTCAAAAAAAGGTTTTGGGACAAATTGTTTAAGATAACAATCATTTATAGCCTCAACTGTATATCCTAAAAACCTTGCTAATGCAGAATTTGCATATAAAACTTTTCCTATTGGTTTCTGTGAAGCTGATGCTAATAATACACAGCTTGTTTCTTCGAATGTCATTGAGTATTTTTTCTTATGATTTATTTCTTTTTTACCTAATCCGCTACGTTTATTGAAAAGGATTTTCCCTTTTTCTTGATCTCCAAGGATTTCAGTTTGCAAACTGGCGTACATGTCGATGACAACTCGAGAATCAGGCATCATTTTAAGTAAATTTGTGTATTTTTCATTTAAAGAAATAATTGTTTGATATGTGTCATTTGTAAGTTCTTTAAGAGTTCCAAGCTCAGGGTCTTTTTCAAGTATTTTTTCTAAAAGGTTCATGAAATTTTCACATAGTTCAAGGTCTTGATATTTTGTTCGACGGAATTCATTAAAATAAAGGAATAATTTATACCCATCTGAGTTTATAGAGTTTATATTTTGGAGATCTTCTTTACATTTAAAAACGTGGTAGTTGATAAAAATGTTTAGACCGTAGTGATTTATTTGAGATATTTTCATAAGTCCAAGCATTGGGTTGTTTAATATTAAATTACTATAGTTTGCTTGTATTATTAGGCTACGTTTATCTTTTGAATGTTTATAGTTACTATTTAGAAAGTTAATCATGGTTTCTTTTTTCTCACCTGATATTAAAAATGATCTATGGGCAAGTTCAAAAATTAAAAAATTGGATATTGAATTTATTTCTGCTTGATTGATTCTTTGGTATCTGTATTTTACACAAAAAGCTCCTATTATTATTAAAACAGGCTGGAGAAATATAGTTAAAATAAGGATAACTGCTGAATCATTCATTACCCAGCCTAATAAAAAGAACATAATTATCATTGTAGAAAGACCTTGTACGAGGATTTTAAGTAAATTCATAATCTCTGAATAATTTGGCATGTAATAGCATATTTTTACAGTAACTAAAATTTGCATTAATCCTGAAAGTAGTAAATATGAAACATAATTACTTCTGATCATAGACATAAAAAGTAAACAGTTTATAAAAGATACTATTTTTGTTAAGGCATCGAACTCTCCTGCATTTTTGGCGAGAATGTCTTTTTTTGAGCGAAAATGATCCATTTCGAAATGGCAGCACTCATAAATAAGTGCTAAAGCTAAATGGATTACCAAAAGAATAGGTGCTGAAACAACACCCGTAGATCCGAAATCTATAGTTGAAGTCGATAATTTATTTTCATATTCTTCAATAACTGCTAGGGTAGAATTTGAGTATTTAAACACTAACAAAAATGCAATTGTAATCGGAATAAAATATAAATGACTGATTACAAAAAATATCAGCCTTAAAATTTTACAAAATGCTCTAGGTATTTTAGCTTTTTTTACCTCAATAATAACAGCTATTGCACACATTAAAGATAGAATGAAAACTCCAGCCATAGAGATCAAGATGAAACCTAAAAGTATATTCAAATGAGCGAAAAGTGAATCCATGCATGGATAAGAAAGAGCTCGCCAAAAGTCCAAGTAATTTTGGAAATGATTGATTGGAAGTGATGGATACCAAAACAAATGTATATGTTGTAATAATAGATGCAAATGGATAAGGATCTGAATGAATTTCTCTGAATTTCCTGGAGGCTCAGCAGGGAGATCTCTAATGAAAACGTCATTAAAGGTTTTGTAAAAGAGATCAGCTTTCATATTTTATATCATTTTTACCTTATGGGCTGTATATAACTTAAAGGATAAATGAGAATTCTATTTTCTGTAGGTTTTTATTGTTTCTTGTTTTTTATGTTTTTCTTTAAGTGTGGATTTTAATTTCTTTGAAATTAATTCATTTAATTACTTAGGCAAAGTATTTAAGGTTAAGTCATTTACTATGTATTTATGTAATAATTTTTTGTGAAGATTTTTCCTTAATATTTGTAGTTTTAGTAGTTTTTTGGTTTTATTTTTAAAAAAGAATTATTTGTCTCTAAGATTTTTGGTATTCTTGAAAACTACTGGAGTTTGTAATAGGTTTCAAGATCTTCCTTTTTCTAATTATCACATTGTTTGATATGAAAAATGATAATAATAACAAAAAGGAAATAGGAGATTGATAATAGAATGACTTCAATTTTTTGTTCACATAATTATAATAAAAAAGAAAATATTTAAATGACCTTTATATAGTCTGGTTTAATTTTTTGCGTTAAATAAAAGAAAATAATTACATAAAGTTTATCTGGTTACAAATTTAAATATGTTTTGTACAAAAAAATAGAAGACAATCTATTTTGTATATTAAATTTAAGGCTAGATTTTTATCTTAATTAAAATATTTTGTGCTTGTATCTTGGAGTGCATAATTATCAATAAAATATTAATATTTAGTATCTTTTTATAAAGATTATATTAACTATAACAAATACTAAAGGTCCTAATTAAAAACATAATTTTTTTGTTTATTACTTGACAATTTAGCATCTGATACTTAACTTATTTTTCTTTTAGAATTATGACTTTTTGATAAATAAACACATATTATACCTTAATATTTTTTAAAATGTTGTTTAAGACTTTTGTTGAAATTTCATTTGAATCATACATTTTTTACAACTTTTTAAAAAGACAAGATTTTGATTAGGTTTCTTAAAAATTCCCCTGATAAACTATAATATAAGTTTTTATAAAATAGTAGAATACATATTTTGAAATTCGTCTGATTATAAATTTTGAGAGGATTTATAGATATTTTTATAAACAACTATGAACTTCTAAAATATTATTACCTTTTATTTTTTATTAAATTATTTTGTCATTCTTATATTATTCAGCTTTCTTTTATTTTACCTTAGTTTTTAAGTGATAAAAAATAAAAAATATAAACTTAAGCCTTTAATAAACTTTCTTACAATTAGCCTATTCACACAAATCTTATACAAAAAAAACCTTTCATAGCATATAAATTATATAATAAATTTTTAGCTAAATTAAATAATAGCAGCAATCCAATCACTAAAATTAACTTAACATATCCACCTTCTTGCATAGATCCTAAATCATATCATATACTATACAATTTAAATAAAATCATATCTAATATAATGAAGATTTATAATAAAATCAGATTTAAATCTATCAACTCTTCACTAATTAATATCACAAATACTAACTTTATTCACTATAAATAAAATCTCCTTTCATTAGTCTCTTAAAATTTCTTCCCAAAAAATAATTTTAATCATCCTATAAAAATAAATACTTTTCATAAAATACCTCTCTTAAAAAACCCTTCTCATAAATATCCACAACATAAAAAACTACCAAACTCCTTTAAATCCATCGCAAAAACCCTTTCTTACAATCAATCCTTAATCAATCTCTTCACTTTATTCCTAAAACTCATTCTAAAACATATCTAATAAAATCAAATAAAATATGGGAAACTGCACGGCTGTAAAAGAAAAAAAGCACAAAGATATGCAAGGCAGTGCTGAGGTAACTTTTAACACAAAGGAAAGCAGACCTCAATCTAAAAGCGCTGCAAACAACGCAAGGCCTTCTTTCATCCGTAAAGAATCCATTCGCAAGAAACCAAAAAGAACAATTTCCACAATGGACGATGAAGCTAATAACGCAGAAATCTTAGAAGTCCATAAAAAATCTCGTGATATCGACTTAATAAAAAAGTACCTTCGTTCTCATTTCTTATTCAAATCTATACCAGAAGACGTTATAACTCAACTAACAGAAGACATGAAACTCTATAGAATTCCTGCAGGTAGTTTGATTTTTGAACAAGGTAAACTAGGAAAACTATTCTTCCTAATCAAAAAAGGTAAAGTTGAAATCACAGTAGATGGGATAATAAGAGAACAATTAGAACATGGACGAGGATTTGGTGAAGTCGCATTACTTCAAGAAATGAAAAGAAACTCATCAGCAAAATGCATTGACAATGTAGAAATGTGGGGTTTGACTCGTGATGCATATAAAACAGCAGTGAGATCTCAAAATACAAAAAATTATGCTGAGCATAAAGTGTTTATAAGGAGTATTCCAATGTTTAGATTGTTGACTGAAAAAGAAGTTGACTCTTTGATTTTTGTATTAACAGTACATACATTTAATCAATATGAGGTTATTGTGAATGAAGGAGATCCTGGGGATTTGATGTATATAATAAAATCAGGAACTGTTGGTTGTTATATACAAAAAGAAGAAGTTAGGCAAATGACTACAGGAGAGTTTTTTGGTGAACAAGCATTACTTTATGATACAAAACGCACAGCTACGGTTATTGCTTTAGATACAGTTAATGTTCTTAGTTTAGGTCGTGAGGATATGATGAATGTACTTGGTGGGCATTTAGAAAATATTATATATAAAAACTCTCAAAGAATTGCTTTTGAGAAATCGGAGGTTCTTAAAAATCTTTTGACAAACCAAATTGAACTGATAATTGGTCAGATGGAAATAAGAAAATATAACCCTGGTGATGTGGTTATAGAAAAAAGGACTCAAAAAGGGGAAAATTTGTGGGTTGTGCTTAATGGGACTTTAACTGGGGATAAAAAATATAAAGTTTTTAGCTGTATTGGAGATGAGAATATCGCTAAACCAACAAGCGATGCGTTTAAAGAAAATATTACAGCTAAAGATGAAGCTGTTGTTGGAGTTGTCCCTATTTTAAAACTCTTAGATTGTATAGGTGGGGAAATAAATACTGTTATTTCTAAAAACGGATTAATACAAATACTATCCAAAGTTCCTTTACTTAAACATTTACCAACAAGTAAAATCCAAAGTTTGCTGACTTTATTTAAAACGAAAACTTTTCGTAAAGATGAAGTTATTTTCAAACAAAAAGAACCTGGGGATACATTTTATATTGTAAATGAAGGGAAAGTCAAAGTTATGATTGATGGAAAAGAACTTAGGTCTATTGGTATTAATGATTTTTTTGGTGAAAGGGCAATACTAATGAATGAGCCAAGAACGGCAACTGTTATATCATCAAGTGAAAATACAACATGTTGGGTTTTAAATAGAGAAGATTTTTTAAGAATGCTAGATGATGTTGTTAAACAAAACCTAGTCAAAAGAATGCAATTGCAAAATGATGCAATAAAATTAACAGATTTATCATTATTATGCTTAGTAGGTAAAGGGCAATTTGGTTCAGTTTTCTTATGTAAAGACAAAAAAGGTGTGGAATATGCATTAAAAACTGTATCTAGAGGGACAATATCTCACTATGACCTTGCTGAGAATTTAATCCTTGAACGGAGAATCCTTTTACAATTAGACCATCCTATGATAGTCAAACTAGTCAAAACTTTTAAAGACTCTCATCGAGTGTGTTTTTTAATGGAATATGTCAAAGGTCAAGATTTATTTGATGTACTTAGATGTATAAACATACTCAAAGAATCAGATTCATTATTTTATAGTTCATGTCTTATTTTGATATTAGAATATTTACATTCTTTACAGGTTATTTATAGGGATTTAAAACCTGAGAATGTTATGATTGATTATGATGGGTATCCGAAACTAGTTGATTTTGGTATTTCACGTATTGTTCAAGGAAGGACATATACGGTTATTGGAACACCACATTATATGGCCCCTGAGGTTATTACAGGAAAAGGGTATAATATGCAAGTAGATTTCTGGAGTCTTGGGATTATTATTTATGAGTTTATTTATTGTAATGTACCTTTTGCTGGTAGAGAGGATGACCCGTATTTGATATATGAGAAAATATTAGAGAGAAATTTAGTTTTCCCAGAAAAAGGAAGTATAACAACTGCTAATAATCTTATACAGCAATTGCTTAGTAATAATCCTTCAATGAGAGGAACTGCTGAATCAATTAAAGAACATAAATGGTTTAAAGGTGTACCTTGGGATAATTTACTCAGTAAAATATTCAAACCTCCTTATATACCTAGTCCTAAACCACAGAAGAAAAATGAAATCAATACTAAAGATATTTTGAATTATCTTATTAGGTATGAGTCTCAGAATAACTTTAGACAAGAAAGTATGACTGAAGAAATGTGGAACTTTGATTTTTAATAGGCGTATTTGTCGATAATTAGCTAAGATTACGTCTTTAAATAAAATTCACAATATCCTAGTAAAAAAAAAACATCTAGTTATTATAAAACAAATTCAAATGCTGAAAAGTTTATCATAAAAATTGTATGTTTTATATAATAAATGTCTTTGATAGAAGTTGAGGATTACAAAGAATGCAAACTTCGAGACCTGAAAAGGTCTTTCATTCAAAACACCTTATCTCCAAACGACAATATCAGGATGACTCCAAGGAAAGGTGAAGAAATTCTAGTCAAATACCATATGCAAAAAATTGCTGTTGTAATCGATCTAACCCCATCAATGTATTCCTATCACTCTGGTCTTAAAAACGTTATCTACAACCAAGTTTCCCCAACAATAAGCCAACTAATAAAATCCTTTTATTCTCAAGACGTAAACATTGAGCTTTCAATAATGTGCACAAGAATGGGAAGTCAATCATTACATGTGCTTGTCCAATCATATCAAATAACTTCAGAAGATGATTTCCATGATCTTTTATACTCAGTAAAATACGATATGCGAAGTCTTCATAAAAGTATCAAATTAAATAAAGAAGATTCTCGAAGCGTAAAATTTAGTGCAGTTCTCAAATGGAGTTTATTTACTTTAGGAATGATGGATCAAAACAGATTACCAATGGTGATTTTAATAACAACAACAGTTGATAATTATGTGAGTTCAGCTATTTATGATGGTTTAGTTATGCAATATTGTTCTAATGAAGTTGCTTTTAATGTTATTAGTGTTTGTAGCCCTGGGGAATTAAGATTTGGGTTAACTTCAGACCATTTATCGTTAAGAGATGCAGCTAAGGTCACAGGAGGACATTTTATTAAAGCTCAGAATTTAAGAAAACATGTGAATGAGTTGTTTTATCGAAGATTATTCAAAAAAAAAGAATATTTTGAAAAAATGCTTATTGAAGAATATTTATGTGATTTAACTGCTAATGATATACTGAATTGCCGATTAAGAGAAGGGTTTAATATTTGGGATAAATCTGAAGATATGGTTTTAGGACTTAACTGTGGGAATAATACTAAAATCGAATACTCATTTAGCCCTTATGAAAAAGCCCAAAAAGTTAAAATTTCACTGATTTCTCATTGTGATATATACAGCAAAGTTATAGAAAAACGTAAGACTACTGTTGTAAACATAAAAGACTCAGAGCCAGCATTTCATGAAAGAATTACTTGGATTATTGAGAATCTAAGAGAAACTGAGAAATTTTGTTTGTATGTGACAAGGATTATAGGAAAAAAAGAACCTAAAATCGAAAAACTCCTTAATAAAAATATTAACATCTGGCATAGGTGGATGGATGTAGACAGAATCGATATTGTCACTTCAAAATCAAATATCGAATTTTATCTAATCCAAGGGAGAAAAAGGCTTAATGACAGTCTTAAGAAATTCTCACCAAATTATGAAAATGACGCGTTTTTTGAAATCTGGGGAAACTCTTTAATGTTAGGGAAACTTATATGGGAAGGGGTTAATAAAGCTGTTCTTTTTGTAGGGTTTTTCGGTAAAAGACTTCCTCAAAAATTTACTGAACTTTATGAATCACTTAAAAAAGCTCCAGGAATTGAAGTTTACAATAAATCCTTAGGTCGAATGCTTGTAGAAAATATTTCAACAAATAAAACTTATAATATAGTCCCAATTCAAAGCGCCCAAACATATAAACCTCATGTTGAAGCTTTAAAAGCATATATTCTTCGTAAACCTATTTCCTATCATATGCTTTGTAAAAACTGGTGTCAAACCCTTATGACAACAATTTATGAATCCAAAGTTAAAAAAGGTTTTCTTTTCCTTGGGAATTGTGCAGATAATAAACTTCTTTTATATAAACCTTATGATATAAAAGAAAGCTTAGAAAGCAAATTGTATTTTTTTCAATATCTTATATATGTTGTTGATAATGAAGTAAAATCTGAATTTTATATAGACCCAGAGTTGATAAATAAAGAAACTGTATGGGAAGAGTTTTATAAAAGATGTGAAGGTAATGATGAAATTGTTTACAAATCATTTTTCGCTTTAGAGTTTTTGATTTATAAATGTATTGCTAGAAAACTTAATGAAGAAGATAAAAAAACAGATGGACGTATAGTAAAATTAACAACAAGTGATGATGTTTTCTGTTATATAGACTCAAGAGATACATCAACAAGTTATAAAAAACTTAAAAGCCAATTCAGAAAAGAGTTAGTTAAAGTTTTATACCATTACACTTGTCTTCCAAATGAAACTCCAAGTATAACATTACTTCTTAAACAAAGTACAGTTTATTCTTTTGAAATGGAAACTTTTAGTATCCCTCAATTTAACAATTCTCAAACTTTGGTTTATAATAAATTTTATCAGAATCTTATAATAGCATATTCAGAAATCTCAGATTACTCAACAACTGAAAACAATTTACAATTATATGTCCGATATTTATCTCAAGATTCTGTACTTATATGGACTTTAAGTACTTTAGAAGAAGTCCTTATAACAGTTAATTTATTATCATCTATACCTTTAAATTTTTATGAATGTTCTTTAGGAAAACTTGACCCTACAAGTACAGCACCTGTAAGAGGGAAATTAGAAGCGAATACTTCAGAAAAAATTATAAAAAATATAAACCTTGTAAAAAAAATATACAAAAGTGCATTTGATTATACGTATTGTCAAGTTTTTGATGAAATCGGATGTAATCTTCAATGTCTTTATGTTGTTGTCAATAGTTGCAATGTTGAAAGTAGAAATGTTGATGCTAGTGGACTTTATCATTTAATATATAAAGAATGGGATGATGTAAGTGATCTTGTTAGCAAATTGTGCTTAAGAAGTATTCAGCTTGAAGATGAGTCGTTTAGAGAAATGGATGAAACTTTCGATACTGAGCTCAGGAAAAATTTTACCCAGATTGATAAAAGTAATTTTTATATAATAAACAAAAAAAGTGAAGGAATATTTTTACAATACAGCACCAAATCACAAAAAATAAGCCATTGTCTTACAAGCCAAAATATCAATTTTACTTTATATCAATACTCGAAATCTGGGTTTTTTTCTAAAGAAGTGCATATGCTTAAGAAAAAAACTGTAGTCGAAAACAACAAAATTTTAAAGCAAATCTGTGACGCAACAACAAGTTTGATATCCAAACAAATCCTTTGCCTTTTAACCAAAACTCGTCCAATAACTGAGAAAATACTTGAAGAAGTTAAAGCGAACATTGAAAAAATCCCAGAAAAATACGAAAGTGTTTATGCGTTTGATTTGATAACCCCAAATCAAGATTTTTCTGATCTTATACATTATGAACTAGGAAAAAACAGAGTCCTTTATACAAAATGCGTTAATGGGGTTTATTTCCTTGTTGGTTCAGGTAATGAAAAGAATTTTTTTATCGCCAGGGATTATGAGCAAGAATGGTGTTCTCTTTCTGATGAGGCGGTTGTTGATGATTTCGATATAGATTTTTGGGTGCTACTAAAAGTGATTCAGAAAAATTCTATAAAATTCACGTATTTCTTACCGAAAAACCTTGAATTTGGTGATATGATTGAAAGTACAGAAAAACTTAACCCTAGCATTGTTAGAAGGGATTTATTGAATAGTTTGAAAAAAATTGAGATTAGGGTCAATCAAAGAATATTACTGAAAAATCTTTTAGAAACTGGGAGAATATCTAGCATGTTATTACAAGCAGAGTCTGATATTCCAAACCTGGAAAACAACACAAAAACAGCACAAGAACGGATTTGGCTTAAGAAAAATGACAACTCACGTCGTAAGCCAAGTTTAAAACCCCAAGGTTCATACAAATTACAAAGACAACATACAAAAGATTTCCCAGTCAGTGACAGGCTTATTAAAATGGATGCACTAGGTGCTCTATCAGCTAGATTTTCTAATCCACCTTTTAGTATTGACAATATTGAAGATACATATATGCTTGTGCAAAATCAAGAAGTTTGGTTATTTAAATTCTTAGAAACTAATGGTGTTGTTACTGCAGCATATCCTGGAAACTCTAAAGAAAGTAAAGATAAAAGTTTTGTTGATGTTAAATACATAAGACTTTTAGTATTTGGTATTGATGCTCCTCCTGATGACACAATACAAAAACTTGAAAAAAATGTTGAAGAACTTTTACATCAAGCTTCATTAGCAAGATTAGCTGATTCACTTATAAAAAATCAAAAGAAAAACTTAACTTCTAATGATTATCAGTTTATTATAGGAAACCCAAGACCTGAAATAATTGTATATCCAATACCTTCGATAATAAAAGAGTATAAAACTTTGATTTCGATAACAAAACAGAATTTACTGAGGTTTTTATCACCTTTTAAGATTATGGATTCAGTGGTTTTGATATATAATTATTTGAATATTATCGATACTAATGTTGCGAAAATGAGTAAAACATTGCTTTATAAACATCATCATCATGATACAGCAACTTATTTAGGGAATACTTTTGGTAAAGCATTAGCGCTGATAAGTATCGATGTAGTTTTTTTCGATGGGGAAAATCTTAGTGAAAACCAAGAAGTTGATGACTTAGACGATTGGGAGTTTTCTAAAAATCAGATCCAATCAGAGATTTTAATGCTTAAAAGCTATAGAGGAATGTCAACACCATCATATGCAGGACATTATCTTGAAGTAAAAATTTATAAAAACGGGAGTTTGCATTGGTCTATTTTCCAAGAACAATTAGACTCTTGTATTGGCCAAAGCAACTTTGAATATATTCTTGAACAAGTTCTTACAAACACTTCTATACCTAATATTCAAGATAGATTTCTATATATTTCTGATTGTTCCTCAGCAGCTATGTCAAATTTAGCTCAACCTGGTGGGCATAATGAAATTAATCATTATGTAACTTGGGATAATCTATTTTTATTTTTCTCACAAATCATTAGTATAATCGAAGAACAACTTGATTATAAAATACAATTCAGATATGGAGTTGGTATAAATAAAAAAATCATATCATCAAAAAGCATAAAAGATATAGAAGATATATGGAACACAGTAAAAACTGAAGAAAATATTGGTGTAGATTTGGTTTTTAGTGCTATGGCTGACCCAGAAGCTTTGTCTGAGTTACAAAATGATGAGTTGAAATTTTATTTATCTGAAGAAATGGGTGAAGTGTATATAAAAAGGTCAGTTTTTGTTTATATTGAAATTACAAGCAAGACGATTAGGGTTTTTACTTATAATCTTCATAAAAGCATATTGAGGAAAATACAAAATGCTGTTGGATCTCATGTTATGTGGGCACGTGAAAGGTTTTGTCTACTTAATCAATGTTTGATGGTAAAACTTGGCCTTTATCATCATGATTTTACTATAGAAACTAAGAAAAAACTTGTACAAGAAAACTCATTAGGATTGATGCTCCCTCAAGCTTGCTGCCTTCTTGAACTTAATGAACAGAAAAAAACACATCTTAAAGAGTCGTTAATAAACCCTTATGAGACACAACATTCTGATAATAATGGAGAAGAAACAGTTCAGACTTTAAAACTTAAAGGATTTTATCCTTTGTTGAGATATGGAATGTGTAAATTTACTGATAGTGATGCAGTAAAAAGACATGGGCTGTATATGTCAGCTTTTCTTGATAGGAAAAACGACCATGCAAATGAGTATGAAATGTGCGCACATGCTTATATGAAATGGGCGTTTAAAAAAAACCCATCAATCGACCGAGTGATATCTAAAATTTCTAAAAACGTAAACGTCCGTGATGAAATCCATCTAGTTAAAGGGGTCTTACGATCCAGTCATTTATTCTTTAAAGAAAACGCTAAATATCACATCCACCATACCGGGAATAGTAAATCAACAAAAGTCCAATTAATGTTATGTGAAGTACTTCGGATGTTTACTGATCGTATAGCCAAACTAACAAAATTCGATAACCCAATCCAAAGCGAATTAAAAAATTATCGTAAAAACTCACTTGAAGACTTAGATGGTTCAGTGAAATTCGTCAAAACTTACTATAGTTCAGGAGCTTTAAACAATGATATTAAAGTTGAAATCATGCAGAGTTACTTGAAAAAAACATATGATCAAGCTTTAATTGTTATAGAAATCTGTTATGAAAGTGAAATAAACATGATTTCTACAAGTGGTTATTGTATAGAAAATTTCTTTAAATGTTTTCCTATGTATAGATGGGAGGATTTTAAATGTAGTCAAGTATTAGTAAAAGAGTTATCTAGATTGAAACAATCTGTAGATTCTGTGACTAGTCTTTATGATATACAAGTTAGATGTATATGCAGTTTTTTAAACAGTGCTAGAGATTATCCAGCTATAAATATAGTCAAAACTGTTGAGTCCATAAGCGCAGACTTCCAAAAACCTCCTCGTCGTTGTACAAATGCCCTTTACAGTTTTAGTTTTTTCATCAATTTCGGTATTAACAGCAACATCCAAATCCAAGAACTTTTTGTGTTTTTCCTTATGAACTGTAAAGAATTTGGGTATTTTTCTCAATATGGGAATACAAAATCACAATGCGCTTATAAGAAAATGGTTGAACTTGGTGAAGAATCAAATAAAAACAAAATCGCTGTCAAATGGTGTGTTTTTACTCAAGAACCACATAAACAAAACATCTCTGGTGAAATGCCCATACATTGTTATATACTCAAACAAGATGAAATGAGAAAATTCCGTCATGAAAGTATTAAATCAATAAAACAAGCTGCTGAACAAGATTTCACTAAAGCTATTATGGAATGTAGAGAATATTTTAGAAGAGATCAGCTTTGGAATAAGATTAGGGAAAATAATTCAAGTTTTACAATTGATGATTTGAAATTATTACTTGAAGCATCAAAAGTTGTGAGTATGCATGATATTGACCATAGGATAAAATATTTGACGTCATTTAAGAATGTTTTTACGTTTAATTGTCTTAGTTATTTGACTGAAGTGTATGCAAAGGAGAATAAGATTTTTGAAGTTGGTGATAAAGTTCATTTGGTTGTGATTTTTTCACAGAAGAATTTAGCTTATTTGATACTTAATCGTGAGGAACAAAGCTTGCAGATGTTTTCGGTGTCAAGGTCAATTGGTAGTAGTGTGAAAGAGGAAGATGATCATATTACAGATATGATTAATAAAATCATTCAGTGGCTTTGGGTTAGAGTTTGCTGCTGATAAGGTTTAATAGAATATTAAAATCGGCCTAATATGAATCTTTGCAATTTTATTGTTTTAAGTTCTCTTTATATATTGTGTGTTGTTTATATATATCTTAAAGGAAACATCGTAATTTAAGTATTTTTCTCAATCAAAGAGTAAAACCCATAAAGTCCTCTCTAATGAAAATTTAAAATAAATAGTAAGAATGAATGATCATAGTGAGCTGATACAGGACTATGAAATCACTATAGAGTCTATGCAAAGAGAAATCGAAATGTTAACAGAAAAGCTTAACGAGCCAGATCAGTTAAGCCCACAGCAAGAGGAATACGAGAAGCTTGAGAACTTTTTAGAGATTTATAGACAAGACATTGAAGGCCATACAGCTGATATTGTTGAAGAGAAAAAAAAGGAAAGACATCTCAAAGCTGAAGAAGAATGGGTTAAAATGAATTCTCCTGAGTAAAAAATATCTAGGTTTCAAGAAAGTAAGGCTCTAGAAAATCATATTAATGATCTGACTCAAAAGATTATTAATGCTAAGAAAGAAAGTTTAACTTCATCAAATAATGCAATGATAGAACAACTAAAGAATGTAAACCTTAGACTTTATAAACATATCAAAAGAGCTTTTAAAATAGAACAGTTAAATTTAGACTTAAAAGAAGAACATATGAGATTAAAGCAAGATCGTAAGGAAATGCGTATAAAATACTATAAGATAACTCAAGCATTTGCAGGAGAGGAAAGGCTTAAAGTAAAACTTAGAGAAACTGAAGCGATAGTAGGGGAAAAAGGTAAAGAAGTTGATGGCAAAGCTAGTGAACTCAAAGAACTTCAAGACAAAATCGGTAAAACCAAAGAAAACATCCAAAACGTTCAAGTAAAAAAACTCCTTTTCGAATACAATGAAGTTAAATCAATTAAAGAACGCTTATTTGCTGAAAAGGTAAGACTTCAAAATGAAATCCAACAAGTGGTTGAATCTTTAGAAAAAGTTCAGAAAAACCCACAAAAAGTCACCCCATCAAAAGCTAATCAAAACTTCAGAAAAGAAATCATTGAATTAGAAGCCCAAGTTATGGAAGCTAGTAAAGCTATAAAAGAAAAGGAAAAAGAACATCTTCAAGCTCAGTATAATTTTGAAGAAGCTAAAAGACAACTTGTTGAACTACAAAAACCTCCAGAAATTCTTGTTAGAGCAAATACATCAAGAAGAGTTACTATTAAAGATACCCCAGGAATTTCTAGTCCAGAAAGAAGAAGTACTGTTTTTGTAGTTGCCAATGATGGACAAAGTTCACCTAATATGAGTGAAAGAAAGAGTATATTAGAAAGAAAGTCATCTTTTAAAGTTGAAACACCAACTTCACCTGAGAAAAGAAGTAGCATTTTGAATATGGTAGGAAAAGGTATGCATGAAACACTTACTGAACAGTTAGCAAAAGCTTTAAAAGGAGTGGGGAAACCTGGACAAGGAATTGCTTCAAAACTTTTGTCTGTGAATAGAGGGGATATTGTGTCGAGGGTTAAATAATTAGTTAGATATTTAAGATTGGATGATCATTTTTCTTTTATCATTAACAATTTATTAATAACAAGGTTTTGTATATCTTCTATCCCTAGCCATATCATAAATAAAAGCTATAGCTTGGATTGTGCTTTCGATTAAATTGTTTTGTCCAGGATTAAAGTTGATACAAGGTAAACCAAAAACAAAACCTGTTATCTGAGCTAATCCTCCAGCAAGGTTATTAATCTCTTCTTCATATTTTTTTAAACAAACTTCAAGTTCACCAATTTTTTTTTCCATATCGATAATCCTTTTTTGCAGTATTTCATTAATCTCAACATTTTTCCTCAGTTCTTCTGTAAGTTTTCCATTAACATTTTTTAATAAAATTGTATCATCTGGATTTTTAATAGGCGATTTATTAACAAGTTCAGGATTTTCTCTTAAAGCTACACTGCCTCTTCTAGGTCTTGAAATATTACAAAAACTTGTATTTCCACTTTTAAGTTCATTTTTTAATACTCCAACTTCACTTTGTAGATTAAGACATCTTTTTCTCATACTTTCTAATACTTCATCAGCTTGTGAATAATATACTTGGCCTTTTTCTTTAAGTTCAGCAAGTTCATGATCTTTTTTTATTAAACAATTTTTGAGATATTTTATTTGAGAATTATCTTCTATTGATAGTTTTTCTTTGAGTTTTGAGACTTCTAGTTTGAGTTCAGCATTTTTTTGTGTTAGGGTCAAGTTGAGTTCTTGGAAATTATCAGCTGAGTTTTTGAGGATTTTTAACTCGTCTTCGTATTGGCGGCTTCGAGTTTCTGCATCTTTTTTCGGCTGATAGGATCTGCGTTCTTTAGATAATTCTTGGTCTAAATGTTTTATTTCTTCACAGGCTTCTTGATATTTGCTTTCGTATTCTAGTTTTGAACGGGCGAATTCGAGTTTGATGGACTCTAAGGATTCTTCTATGATTTCTAGTTTTTCTTTTTCTAGTTTGAGTTTTGTTAAAGTTTCTTCATTTTCAATCTTGGATTCTTCGAAATTATGCAAAACTTTCAAGTATGTTTCTTTGTAATAACCAACCATATCTTCAATATTTTTCTTAGATTTTTGGTTTTCTTCAAGCTCTGAAGCTATTATCTTTTTTTCTTCATGGATTTTATTAACTTCATCTTTGTATATTTCTAGTTTTTCCATTGCATTTTTAAATAACCCATTAAGCCTTTCGTTTTCATTTGATAAATTTTCAATTTTTAATTTGAAACTTTCGTTTTGATCAACAGTTTTTTTAAAGTTATCATTTGATTCTGATAGTTGGAATTGTAGCTCATCTAATGTTTTTTTCAACTTTTTAGCTTCGTTAAGCTCGTTTTCTAAACTTGATTTTTTGTTTTCAGAAGACAAAAGAAGGTTTTTTGTTTCAGAAATAGTTTTGTTTAAGGATTCAATTGTATTTTTAAGAGAATCAATTTCTTTTTTAGTTGTTTCTGATTCATTTTCTTTAATTTTGTATTGAGTTTTTAGAAAAGTAAAATCGCAGGACAGTTTTTCTATTTCCTTTTCAAACTTTTCTTCATTTCTATCTGAGCTTTTTTCTAATGAAATCCTTAGTCTTTCTTCAAGGTCGCGATTTTTATCCATAAGTTCATTAATTTTTTGTTCATAATTTGAATTGTGCAGAATTTTTTTTCCCAATGAATTCTGTTGTTTATTCACCCTATTAAGAACCTCATCTATTTTTTCGCATGTACTTTCTCCTCTATAACTGTTAAGTAACATTTCATCTTCACTTTCTTTAGACTCTACCATATTCGATTCTTCAAAATTCATATTTCCATCACTTTTCAAAGTCAAATTCATAAGCTCAAGCTCAGTTATTTTTTCTTTTAATTCTGATACTGTTCTTTCTAAATCAATCTTAACTGATTTATAGTTTTTACTTTTGATTTTTTGAGAATTCGATATTTGCTTAAGACTAAAATTTACTTTTTGGCTTTGTAAAAGCTCATCTGCTAAAGAGCAGTTTATTTCTTCAAAAGACGATAGTTTTTGCTGAAGACTTTCAAAGTTGTTTTTTGTTGTGGATTTTAAAGAATTTAACTCTGAGGTAAGGCGCTCATTTTCAACTTGAATCCCGGTCGCTGAAAAATTTGAGTCTATTTGCTCTTTTAAACTCATAACTTCTTTTTTTAGATCTTTAATCTGTTGGTTTTCATCATAATTGTTTTGCTGAAGAGAGGTAATGGTTTCTTCTCTAAATTGTAATATCATCTTTTCATGATTCAGTCTGTTTTCGAGTTTTGAAATAATTTTTTTCAGCCCTTGTATATATGTGTCTTTTTCTTGGAGAGCTTTTGCAAACAATTTCGAATCCTCTTGCTTTAGTTTCAGAGCTTTTTGTAGTAATTCCATATATTTATATGCTCAATTTTGTATTAAATTAAACTTTTATTAATGCAATATGAATAAATTTACTGAGCTAAATTTGCTAATGATTATAGACTTTTACAACTGAAAATCAGCTCTTAATGTGCTAAAATCATTTCTAAACCTTAATTATTCAAAATATGAACACATAAAAATGCTTTATTCAGCATAAAAAAAATAACTCCCTACTCACTATTTTTGTTAAAATAATCAGTGATAATCCCAACACCATTACTTATCTTTATTCAAAATAGCACCCTATCATTAAAAAAAATATCTAATAAATTAAACCACCTCTAAAAAACTCCAGTCATCAGCCATTCTCCTTAACATATTTTCTATTAAAAACTTAGCACAATCTCTGATTCTCCAACCAAATCATAAAAAAAATAAAAAAAAACAATAATCTAAACTATAAAAATAACTACATACTTAAAAGTAAATTTGTGATGAATAGTAATTAAATATGAGCAACGGGAATCATCTTGAAGTTACTTCAATGACATGGGGTAGGGATACCCACGGGTTATTTGACTATGAAGCAAAAGTCCTCCAAAGACATTCTTTTAAAATAAGCCAGTCTTCAAGTATTTACCGAATAAAAGACGACTGTTTTATAAGCGATCAAAATGATATAACAGGTTCAACAGGGTCAACAGGACTGATAAAAATTGAACCAAAAGCATCAGAATTTCAAGTCCAAATAATATCTGAAGACCATAGCTGTAAAATGTGGCTTGTAGTCAAAGAAATCAAAGGAAAAAAAGTAAAAGGTTATAAACTTAGTAAAGGAGATTGGCTTAAACTTGGTCGTATTAGACTCAGGGTTCAAAAAATCTGCCTTCAGCCTACAAGAAATTCTACAAACCTCCTACCTGAATTTTTCAAAAACTATGATACAGAATTAGATCAAGACAAGCCTCATAAAAAATCAGAAGAAAGCAAACAAGAAAATAACGAAGAAGAAGAAAAAAACCCTTGTCGAATCTGTTTAAGTGATGTATCTGAAGCTAATGATCCACTTATTTGTCCATGCAACTGCTCAGGAACAATGAAATATATTCATTTAAACTGCTTAAAAGAATGGCTTAAAAGTAAATTCTCGTCAAAAGTGTCAGAAAAAGGTATGAGTTTCCATTTAAAAGACTTAACTTGTGAATTATGTAAATGTGATTTCCCTACTGTAATCACTTCAGGTTCACAAAAAATCAGTCTACTTAATATAAACTTTCCTTCAAAATCTTATATTATATTAGAAGAATTTAGACCAGAAGGGGATCAAAAACAAGGTTTACATTTGATTTCTTTAGATGATGAGCAATATGGGATTATTGGTCGTGGGCATGATTGTGATATAAAAATATCTGATATTTCTGTTAGTAGAAAACATTGCAAAATACGTTTAGTTGATTCTGAATTTTATGTTGAAGATAGTAGAAGTAAATTTGGAACACTTGCTAAACTTAAGAAAAGTTTTACTATGAGAATGAATTATGATGTGACAATTCAGATTAATAGAACTGTTTTTAGATTGTTGTATAAACAACCTTGGTCTTGTAAGAATTTTTGCCAATGTTTTGGGAATAATAAAGTACTTAATGCTAATGTATCTTATTTGACTCAATCGGAATTTAATGAAAGTATCTCGGAGCAGGAAAGTGTTAGGGATGTATCGAGACAACAGATGGAAGAAGATAATAATTAGAGTGATAATATAAGATAATGATTTAAGAATAAGGTTTGGAATTTTTTGATAGAATTTATGTTTGAAGGTTGTAATTTTTTTGTGATGGATGTGAAATAAATTTGCATTTTTTTAGTGATTTTGGTCGATTTTATGATGCTTTTAATATGAAAAAGTTTTTAAGAAATATATATAAAAGTTAGATACAAATAGTAATATTTCTTGTAATTAATATTATAGAATATAAACTATGATATTTTGTTAGAACTTTAGATTTTTTATATACGAGTTTTTATAGTGATATATGCTTGTTTAAGATAAACTTTATGTACTTAATTCATAATAATTTTCATATGATTAAGAAATTATTTACAATAAGATACTCATCATTTGTAAACCATGATTTTAACTTCAAATATAATGAATCGATTAACTAAATGAATCATTTTATAATCATAGATCTCATATAAATTATCTAATAATAAACTCCAAAGTCACTATAACTTAGCACCCTATCAAATTCTTTCTCTATGCCTTAAAAATCTAAAAACTCTTATTATCTTAATCCTTATCAATGTTTTTTTCTAAACCTAAATCCTATAAACATCATTATTATTACTATATACTATATAATGGGAATAAGTTGCTGCAAGCAAGTCAAAGTAAATACCGAAGGCATAACAAGACTTATTGCCGATGGTGATAAGAGTATATTATGGATTAAAGGTGAAAAAATTGGTAGCGGATCTTTTGGAACTGTTTACAGAGCTATCGATATCGAGACTGCCAATTACTTTGCAGTAAAGTGCATATCTTTAAAAAACAACAAACTAAACTCATCCAAACTTATAAAACTAATCCAAAAAGAAGTTGATATCCTAAAAGTCTTAGAGCACTCAAATATAATAAAATACTATCAAACTGATTTAGATATTGAAAACCACGAAATAAATATTATTACAGAATATGCTTCTAAAGGTAATCTGCAAAGTTTTGTTTCAGAGTTCAAACCATTATCAAATAAAATACTTCAAAAATTCATAAAAGAAATCCTAAATGCATTATCTTACATGCATAATAAAGGTGTTATTCACAGAGACTTAAAATGTGCTAATATCCTTATATCTGAAGACTCTTCAATAAAACTCTCTGATTTTGGTTTGAGTAAAATTATAGAGAGTACATTAATTACATCAGAGATTGCTGGGAGTTTAAATTGGATGGCACCAGAGATTTTTTCACGTGAATTCGAAGCTAATGAAAATGCTGAGGATATAACTGAAATTAAGAAATATAAAGGGTATAGTTTTCCTTCTGATATATGGTCTTTAGGATGTACGGTTATAGAAATGATAACTGGTAGCCCGCCATGGACAGACACATGTAAAACAATGAAAGAAGTATTAAAATCTATAATGACTCAGAATAATTTTCCAAATATTCCAACTTGTTCATTAGATTTAAAGGATTTTATTAGTAAGTGTTTTATTAGGAATCCTCAGAATCGCCCATCTGCGGATGAGTTGCTGAATCACCCTTTTTTAAATGAAAATTCTTCATCAGCAGTAACAGCAACGGTATTATAAAATTTCAGTTAAAACATAAATTTAATTTTTTAACAAGTTTTCCTTTAGCTCAATAGCAAATATTTTAGTTTATAAGTTTTAATTGATTATTATAGAAATAAATGATTTTTTATTTCTAATAAAATATAAGAAAATATGTATAGTGTCTATGCTTATGATAAACAAAAATCTTCAGAGGAATTACAAGATAAAGATGTTATGAGATCTTTTTTAGTACATGAAAAGATAAAGGCTAATAGAGGTAAATTGTGTGATAGTTATTCAAGAAGGATATCTGATTTTATTATGCATATGAAAAATCATCCAACAAAAATCAATAATTATCAATCCCCTCTTGAATGCACTGAAAGACCTTCAGACCCTTTGAAATTTAAAGGAAAACCAAGGATTGTTGTTAGAGAATATAAAACACATAGAGAAAGATTATTAGTATAAAATATATAGGAAAGTATGAGTTATGCATCTATACATAGACCTAATCCTGAATATGATAATGATTATAAAAAAACACTCAAAGTTACCAAATCAACTAATGAGATTCATAAACGCATGTATTTTAAACCTAAAAATAATCTTGAAAGAGTTATTGATGTACTTAAATCTCGTCATGTGGATATTACAGAATATGAACCTTTAAAAAATAAAAAACATAAGAAAAAAACGAATGTTAAACATAAAAAAGGTCAGATTTCTGGACCTGATTTAGATGTTTTTAAACAGGCTCAAAGTGATGGGGAGTCAGAAATTTTAGGTGATGAAGAAATTCCCCCAAAGAAAATCTTTGCTGGGTTACATAATAAAACTTATTTTAAAGGAGTTACGAGTATGCTTATTGGAACAGACTCGAATGTTAAGATGAAAAGTAAAATTGAAGAAATAGCTAAGATTGTGTTAAGAAATTGTAATGTTAGAGGAAAAACTTGTGAGAAGTTTCTTAAGATTGGTGAAGGGAAATTGGTTAGTAATCCTGAAGAAAGTGTGAGAGATACTTATGAAAAACTTAAGGAGTCAATGAAGTCTATTTAATAAATAGATAAATAGTTTATAGGAATATTAAACTCTTTTAAAAAACTATACAAAAATTATACTTTATACCTTAATAATAAGAAATATCGATTTCTTCTGATTCTGAATCTTTATCATCAGAAAAAGAATTAGGTTCAACTTTCTCCATATTCAACGCTGGGACAGCTCCAGGTCTAGGTTTACTTTTAGCCGGTTCCACATTAATTTGTTCATCTGAAAACTCGCTTATCGATAAATTATTTTTCTGTTTACTTTTCTTAGACCCTAAACTTTCATATATCTCTTCAACTGGATATCCTTTTTGTTTAAGCATCCAAAATAAAGTCATAAGTTTTTTATCCTGTATTTTCATTTTCTTAATTTTTTTCTTCAATTTATCACAAAGTTCTGAATAACTTTTATTTTCAGCGACCATAACTTTCCATGAAGCTTTATCTTGTGGAATATCATCAACTGTTATATTTGTTATTTTCAATAAATATTCTTGAAGGGTTCGAAAATTTGTCTCTTTTTCCTCTAAAGCTCTACCAAGATCAACGTTTTCTTTAGAAATTTTTTGAACTTTCCTATGAAGTCTTTTATTTTCTTCGATTTCTTCAGTGAGTTTTTTACTAAACTCGACTATTTCCGATTTTAATTGAGAAGCTTCTGAATGAGTTAAAGATTTTGATTTTAGCCAATCTTCATATGCGAATTTTATTTTACTTAATAAAGTTCCATATATTCTGTCTTTAAAGATAATTTCTTCTAGTATTTCACGATATTTGTCAAATAAATCACTTGAAATCCCATTTTCTTTATGTTTTGACACAAGTTCTTCAAGTCTAAGTTCAATCATGTATGCATCATTATCAAAACTTTTTCTTTGTACGACAACTACAGGTTTTGTTTTTGTTTTAGTGTTAGAATCATTAGTTTCTTTAACTTTGGATATAAATGAACTGCTTAGGTTGATTTTAGATTTTAAATTCATGGTAAATTTAGGATTAAGAGGTGGGGATGCCATTCCTGATGGATGATATAAGGAGGGTTCTTTAATAATAGATGTTGAACGGACTTTAGCCATTTTATGCCCATATGGCGATTCTGAATAATTTTCAGACTTTTCTGGCTGCTGGGCAAGATTTCCTAAGGATTGCTGGGAATTTAATAAAGAAAATGAGGGATAGTGACTCGGCATTCTCTGATCAGGAAACTTTTTTGTAATAACCTTCTTGACTTTAGACATTAATTATATAATTTTAAAAGCTTAACTATTCACTTATATTATACTTGTGGTTGAAACTACAAATTTATCTTTTACAACAACCTCATCCCAACAAAAATCCTTGACTTTTACCTTTCCATAATTTTTATAACCTTATTTAAATGTTAAAATCTTATCTAATCCACTATCTAACAACATCCTTTTTTCCCAGAATTACTCTGAATTTTAGGTTCAAGTTTTCTAGCAGCCTGTTTCCTCACTGACTCTTCTGTAGTATCTGTTGTTTTTTTATGTTTACTCATAATTTTTTCCACCAATTGTAACAAAGCTTCATTCGTATTCAGTCCAGTTTTACTTGACGTCAAAAATCCTGCTACAAATTTATTCTCTAATGCAAACCTTTGAATTTCTTCATCTGTTATAGAGCTTTCTGGAGGTAGCATATCTGATTTATTTGCACATAAAACCATAGGTATTGGAGTTCCATCTGCCATACACACATTCTCATCAACACTATTTTTCCATGCACAAGCTTGTTTTAAGTTCCCTTCTCTTGTAACATCATTAACAACTATTGCACCATTTGCATCTCTACAATATAATCTTGATATACCTCCTAATCTATCTTGTCCAGCTAAATCCCATAATTGAATTCTTATAGACTCTCCGTTTATTTCTATGATTTTTAAGCCAAATTCACAACCTATTGTCGCTTTGTATTTTTCTGAAAAAGTGTTGTAGACGATTCTGTTAACCATAGAAGTCTTCCCTACACCCACATCACCGATTACAAGAACTTTGTAAAAACTCATTTTTATTATTTTGCTTTTAAAAAATGATGGATGTTGGAAAATGAAATTGGGATATTTCTTAAGTTTTCTTAGGCAGTTAATTGGTGGATTTATTTTTCTTTAGTTTAGTTGTTATGTTATTTAGAAAATTATACCTCTATTATATTATTATTGACAATTGGATTTTATACTTTATGTTAATAATTTTCTTTAAGAAATATTGTTACTTATATTAAAAGCTTTAAAAATCACTTATTTTAATATTTAGTTTCTAAGATAACGGACAAAGGTGTTTAAATCTTTTAAAATTTTAATAACCCATAAATTATATTCTTTTCATAAACAAGTTAAACTAAGAGAGTTAAAAGCTTTAGGCCAGAAGATTTGTAGAATTGCTGTCGAGGTAAAAGCAATTTGATTGACTAAAAATCCACATGATTACTTATCATTTTTATTCTGTCCATAATATTTGTATTATTTATTTATTTACGTGCTCGTATTTTAGAATCTTGGCATACTTTCTGAAGATTGCCAGACCATATATACATTCTTTTTTTTATTGAATCTATAACTGAGCTAATATAAAGATAACTTGGCTCATATTCTGTAACGAAAAACAGTTTTTCTGATATATTGTCATCATTTGCCTAATTAGCACTTACTGAATTAAACTTAACTCCACGTTTTCTTTTCAATAATTCAGTTTCTTCAACTGAACTGCCACCAACTCTTCTACTTACTTTTAAAAAATTCAATAACAAACAATTCTGTAAAATACTTCCAATCATTTTCAAATTCCTATATAAACTTTACACAACTGTTTTACTACCTTTCATTACTGGAATACCTGCTTCAATAGGTTTAAGTAGTATTTCTCCTATTAAAATCCGACTTATAATAAAAAGACACAACATCATACGTTTTTTATCATCATTTTGATTAACTAGTCCTCCGAATTCGTTGAATTCTAAGCGGGATTTTTCAAAAGAAGTTAGAAACTTTAGCGGAATAAATGTTTTATTTGATGTATATCTTTCGAAAAATGAACGAAAAGGTGATGGCATGTTGATTTCATTTGTAACATTTTCAAGTCCTTCTAGTATCCCATGAAGTCTAACTTTAAGTTTTATGATTTTTGAGTTTATTTGCTGACTTTTTATATCTTCTTCTTTATTAGACATCATTAAATCTAAACTTGGATCATTTATTGTTGAAACTAAAACAGATTTTATTGCTTTTAAAACCCAAGATTGTGTGACTTCTTTGAATATTTCAATTTGCTCTTCCATGTTTTTAATATTTTCTTTATAAAATTTAGCTTTTTTTTCTAGCATATGGCTGACAAGGTATATAGGAAATAATACAATAAGCCCAATCATTCTGAATCTCCTTATACCTCTTAGTCTATAATCTTTTTTAACTTGATTAGCTTTCTTTTCTCTGTCGATCTTTTTGATAATTTGAACTTTTTCTTCTTCAGATAAGTTTACCGAAAATTTGAATTTACGTTCTTTATCAGCATAGTTTTCTGCTCCATCGTCGTTAAAATCAAGTTCAGCGAGGATTTTTTTAATCCCTTCAGGGTCTTTTTTGATATTATTGTATTTCCCTTCCATCTGGCTAGCTTGGTCAATTTCCTCATTCTTATGTTTTTTGATTCTTTTTGTATTTTGATTCATATTCATCATAAACTGAAACATCATATCTTGTTGCCTTTGAAATGAACTAATAAGTGAAGCCATATCAGTATTATTGCTGTTATTTGTTTGAATTACAGGAGAAGGGGTAACTGGTTTATTATTTCTATGGTTTTTCTGTTCAGCAAGACTACCTACAATAGAAAAAAGCCCTTCAATAATCTCAGCTTCTTTATTATGTCGTCTTTTTGTGAAGATTTCCTCGTTTAAGTCAGCGATTTTTCTATCAACTTTATATAGTCTGCCCTGACTTTTTGGGGGGGAAGGAGTAACAGAGTAGTTTTGCATAGAATAAGGACTGTAGGGAGATATAACTTTACTCCCATAGCTTGCCATTCGGTGATCCATGATTTGTTTTATATCTTAAAGGAATACCTTGAATTAAGATTTAGAATATCTAAGTTAGTATTAAATCAAAAAATTATATAAGGAATTAATTTATAGTTTTATAATACTTTAAAACTTATTATTGCTTTTATAAATAGTTGTGCTTTTATAGGTAAATGACTATTTTGGGTTTAAAATAGCTTTAAGATTAGATAAAGCTTTAATTTGTCAGGTTTTTTAATAAAACATTTTTTGGGTGTTGAAGTATATGAGGATATATATAAAAATATAAATAGTTTGTGATGATTAAGACACTTTTTTTGGTTATTTTAACTAAGATAGGGTTTTTTATTATAAAAGTTAATGCTAAGGTTAGGTAATTTGAATAAAAAGTAAGGGTAATAAAAAAATGGGATCTGTGCCATCAGCCAAGAAGCTTGCCTCTATGAAAATATCAGATTTAAGCGAACTCGTCACGCAAATTAAATCAAAATCTCCTGATGCTATTAATCGTATTAAGCAGTTGCCGAATTTTAAAAAAATTGAAGTTTCTGAGGTATGATAAATTTAGAATCAATGGACTCTTCTTCACCTTGCAAGTTGGTATGGGAATTACCCTCTTTGCAAAGAATTAATTAAACTTGGAATCGACTCTAATTCCTTGGATAATGTATTTTATAAATAGCATAAAGAAACTCCTTTACACCTTGCTGCATGGAGAGGGCATTTCAAAACTGTTAAAGCCCTTCTTTCAACTTCAGATATCGCAAAAGTGAATGTTGTAAGTTATATATAGAAAGGAGAATCTGCGAAAGATCTTGCACGTGGAAAAGGATATAAAGATATTGTTGAGCTAATAGAAAGCTTTAAAGAGAAAGCTTTGACAGTTCAAGAGTTGATATAATAAAGATAATTAACTGCTTAAGTGATTTAATTATTTATATAATGTAAGTATGTGTTATTAGTAAAGAAGTATTTAGTGTAAAAAATATATTATTATATAAAATAGTTTATAAGCTTAAATGAATATATTGTGTTTATTTGTGGGTATTATTTTTGTTGATGATTTTTTTAGGATTTAGAGAATGTATATTCGCTTAGGTCATGAATTATGGAGATTTTATAATAATATTTTTGTTTTTTAAGTTTGATAATAGTGTATCTTAAAAAATTATTATTATTTTAAGTCAATTTGAACTCAATTGTGTGTGGGCTATTTGCAGAGTTTATTTTATTTTTAGTAGGCAAATATTGAAATGTACAAATCATATTTTATTAAGGTTTATAATTGGAATTTATAATTAAAATTTCTTTTTTGTAGAGAGTTTTGAAATAGTATGACAATAATTTTAGTAGTTTTTATAAAAATAGGATAGATGATTTTAGATAAATATATAAGATTGATGATTTTGTCTAATTTCCAACAATTAAATAAAGTTTAATCTAAGTATATATAGTTGAAAGTTTATATATTCACTTATACATTCTTATTAATATTATTATGAATTTATATATTCATAAATATTTTGATAATTTCAACTTTATGGTGTAAAAATAGAATGTCAATAGAAGGGGAAATTGTTATTTTGATAATTTCAACTTTATGGTGTAAAAATAGAATGTCAATAGAAGGGGAAATTTTTATTTTGAATTTAAAAAACTCTTTATCTTAAAGTGCTATTAATAAACAAAATATTGGGAAATTTTTTATGATAAATTTATTATTTTTTTTTAAAAGAGATCTTTGATGCACCCATATAATATTTTTCAGTATTACTATTCCCTAGATTTTTCGTAATTCAAACTTAAAAATGGTAGGGCGCAAGAAAAATTCAAAAGAATCGTGTCTTGCAATGAAATTTTGAATAGTGAAGCGATAATACAAGAGAATTTACTTTTGTTTTAACTATATGATGAAATAAAAGTGTCAAAATTATCTGTAAAATTGTGTGCACAGTATTCTTTAATAATCAATTAAATAAATTGCTCTTCATACAATCGATTTTTTACCCTTAACAAAGATAATCATTTATTTGACGGCTATATTTTGAAGTATTGTATAAAACTTAAATTGAAAAAAACTATTAAAAATCAAGAGAAATAATTCCTTAAAATCTAATAATCCCAAAATTAACATGAAAAAATAAATAAACCTTTATAGATTAAATCAAGAGTAATATGGTGATTGTATGATAAAAAAAAATTCTAAATTGCATTAAGGAGTGATACAAGATACTTATCTTGAGTTTTTTTTTTTTAAATATTCCAATACTAATATCAATTAATTGATATAATCCCAATACAAGTTTTATTTAAAATATATTTAACCTTATAAAAAACTTACTAAATTTTACCTTATCAAATCTTTCTTAAAATAAACAATTATATTTTGAATTAGTTGATATAATACTATATATATTTGATATAAACTATCAATCTAATATATTTTATAAATATAATGGAAAACATAATATTATAAATAATATTATTATAGCGATGAAATTATTATACAAATTCATCTGTAAACTCTATCCATATTCAGATACAGAAAGCCAAACTAAAAAGCAAGACAAATTACTCATTCTAATAACGCAAATATTGATCCTGATACAGAAAATAAAACTTTTATGGAGAGCGAATTTAGCGTTATCTTATTGGAGATACTATGAAAAATATTGGTTTTATTTGGCATTCCTAAGCCCAGACCAGCTTTCATCCCAATATCATTCTCTATTTAATTTCTATATATTCTGCATATCATTTCAAACTTGCACCCTCCTTCTTCTTGCCCTATTTTATTTCCAAACTACGAAAAAAAAATTCCTAAACAAATTCTTAATTCCAACTCTCCACAAATTTCTCGACTTCCAAGTATCTTTTCTCTACATCCCATCACTTTTTACATATTCTTTGGTAATAAAATACTCATATAACCAAACAGAAATCATAATCACAGAATGTATCGGTTCTATTTTTTCTCAAGATTTATCCTTAGGTTTTTCAGGTTTAATATTCTCTATATTATCAATTATATTATTAATAACACTGGCAATATTTAAAGAAGGATTTTCATATGAAATACGTCATAGTTCTGCAAATACTAACCTTCAAGCTAAAGCAATCCCATTAACAGAAATCCAAAGTAAAATAATCTCTGGGCTTATGGTAATATTATATGTTTTTTTAAGTGAAAATAACTACATATTTTACCTTGTAATAATCGGAATAGGACAATGTTATATGGCATGGGCTTATATATGGAACCTACCATTTTATTCAGATTTTACTAATAAAATCTATGCTTGTGTCGAACTTGAATTCGCATGCCTTTTAGGATTTTTCGGAGTTGGTTTAAGTATGAATAATGCAACTATTATTATTATATTAAGTATTGTCATGCAACCTATGATAATTTTAATTGTTATACAAGGGATTGAATATCGTAAAAATTATATATTAGCTGAACATAAATATAGGTCTTTAAGGGTTTTTGAGTTTGGGTGTAGGGAAAAACTTATTAAATCAAAACCAAGTTTAAAAGTTATAAGACAACTTAGTAGATGTTATAAAAAAACTAATGAAAAACTCGCTTTGGTTTTTATGGCTGAACATTACAAAAATAAACTTTCTCAGCCTAAACAAGCGCTTATAAGAGTTTCTTGTGCCTCACACAATGGTTTTGATATTTTTCAAAATTTTCAAGTGTACAAATGCCAAAAAGCTTTAGAAAAAATAAACTACCCCATCTCAGAAGGTTTGAAACTTAAAATTCTCCTTAAAAAAATCCAAAAAATCCAAAACTCCGAACTTGAGCTTTTCGATTTGATTATTGAGTTATCAGACAACATTCTCAGTCCTAATAATTCTTTAAATAAACTTAAAACCATATATCGCAATATCAATTTTTACATCAAATTTATTGATAAACTATATAAATGCGCATTAGAAAAATTTCCTCAATCAGAAGTTTTAACAAGCAAATATGGACGATTATTGATTATATTAGGTAAAAATGATGAAGGGAGGAATTACTTAAACCACTCATCGGTAATCCATGAAACTAATCGCAAACGTAGTGAATTTACCAGTCTTTTTGCTGGGAAAAACGATTTTACTATGATAATCTCTGGTAATTCTACAGAGTTTGGTAAAATAAATTACATGAGTAAAAATTTGTGCAACCTTTTATCAGTCCACCCAGAAGAGTTTCGAAATTTCTATTTAAACGATTTTATTCCAGAGTGTTTTCATGAAAATCATTATAAAAGCATGAAGAAGTTTCTTATGAATTTTTCTGAAGATAAAACTTTTTATAATATCCCTTTAAATTTATCTGATACAAATAAATTTCTTATAGAATGTAGAGTTACTATAGACTGTGTAGGTTTTGATTCTTCTATAGATTTTATTGTAGAAATAACCCCTGTTGAAACTTGTGGTAGAGAAGTTGCAATTATTAAAAAAAATGGGGAAATCATATCTCATTCTCAAGGGTTTGGGAAGTTGTTAGAATCTAATAATATACATATTGATGGGGAAAATATTAGTTTTTATTTGAATGGTATAGAAAATAATGAACTTTTTAAAGGAGAGCCAATAATTTCATTTACAAGAGTTAATAGTATAAAAGTGATCCTTTATGTTCAAATTAATAAAATATCAAATGTAACAATTTCTAGTCTTTATGTGATTTATGACCCTATAATGATTAGAAATTTACTTATTAAACCAAATATTTTAGCTCAGAGAAATAGTATAAATTACCTTCTTAAGCTGGAGACAAATGAACAGACTGATAGCATATATAGTATTACTAGTGCTAAAACTTTGAACAGATCACAAACTTTTCATTGTACTTTTGGTATTGATAACAATAATAATTCCTTAGGGAAAATTTTACATTCTATAACTGCTAAAAAAGCTGGATATATTCTCCGTTACTTTCGCAATTTACAAATTTTTATTATACTTTCAGTATTTTATATATAGTTTCTTGCAATTATAGGTTCTAATGTTATTATACTTGTATCTGTTTCTGATCAGGTTCAACATTTTATTAACATTGATGGTTTAAGTACTTTGGGTAGAGCTAATAGTTATATGGCTTGTTTAACGTATATAGCTCGTAATATTTATTTGTATCAAAGACTTAATACTACAAGTGTTTTTTCATCAAATGATTTAAGTTATTATGCTGAAAAACTTTATTTACTTAATGATATTTTCCGTAAAAACTCTGATCGATGGGATTATTGGCCATTGTTAGTTGCAACAGTACCAATTTATATGAACTACTCAAGTCCTCATGTTACTTATTCTAATTTAATTGATCTTATATCATTAACTTATGAAAACGTAATTTATATACAGACTCAGAAATTCATAAACACATATTCTGATAAACCTTTATTCTTTTTGATGTTTAATACATTTAGACACTCTTTTAGCCATTTACAGCTCGCTTTTGATGACTTGGTTTTGAGAGAAAGAAAAATTTTAGATGATTTAGAGTCTATGTTTATTAGTATTTTTTTAGCTGGAGTGTGTATTATTTTAATTATTGGGTCTTTGGCTGTTTGTGTGAACTGGCGTTTGCATAGCAATTTGAAGCAAATGTGGAGTGATCTTCAAGATATTAACGAGAAAAACTTAATGCGTTTAAAAATATCATTAAATGAATATGTTAAGTCATTTTTTATGATTGGAGAATTCGAGAAAGTCATGGAGATAAATAGATTTGGAGAAAACTACTTTTTAAAACATGATTTTTATACTTTCGAAGCTAATGATGATTATAAAAAAGGATCTTTTCAGAATTTTTGGCCCTACCTTCTGCGGATTGGGTTGATAATTTTACTTGGACTTATTCTTTATTTCATATCTTATTTTGTATTTTTTGCTCATATTAAAAGTTACATGACTGCTAAAATAGACTTTGCAGATGCGATGCTTAACCGTAGAGTTTTTGTGTATCAAAGAAATTTATTCCTTGTCGAAATGTATGCTGATTATCATAAAGTTGGTTTTAATGACCTCTATGGTTTTTCCCCATTATTCCCATCGAAAATCGGTTATTTATATATGAGTCAAAAAATGGCCCTACTTCGAAAAAAAGCTTTTAAAAAAACAATACAAACTGTAATCCGCCCTGACGTATGGGATGAAATGTTTGATAAAATTAAAGAACAAAACAGCTTTTTACATTATGGACTTAGTGATGCTCTTATAGAAATCAAGTGGGAGTGTCTATTTTTATCTACAAATTTCAAAAAATGTGACTTGAATTGTTATCAAACTGTCAATGAAGAATTGAAATTACTTATGGAATATTATGATAAAACAGCAAATTATANACTTTTTACATTATGGACTTAGTGATGCTCTTATAGAAATCAAGTGGGAGTGTCTATTTTTATCTACAAATTTCAAAAAATGTGACTTGAATTGCTATCAAACTGTCAATGAAGAATTGAAATTACTTATGGAATATTATGATAAAACAGCAAATTATACGGATTCATCTTCAACTTGGTCATTACAAAAATCTTATAAGTCTTTATTACATTTTACTTTTCTCAAAATGATATTTTTGTTTTGCCTNACGGATTCATCTTCAACTTGGTCATTACAAAAATCTTATAAGTCTTTATTACATTTTACTTTTCTCAAAATGATATTTTTGTTTTGCCTTTTGGTTTTTTATATAATTCCTTATTTTCGTAAGGAACAAGATATTGTTAGGTGCATGCAAATGAACCGTAAAGAGCAAATAATAAATGGAAAAGGTAGTATTTTATTTGATGAAATGAAAAAAATAAGCCTCATTGATCTTCTGAATAACAGCAAAGGGCAAAATTCAACGCAGATTATCAAAATAGAAAATTATAAGATTTAAAAGATATAAATTATGAAAATTAACCTTAGTTTAGGTTTAGTTATTATTTACATTGAAATAAAAGATTTAATATTAGTATGCATTTACAAATAAAAATTTTCTGGTTTTGATACCTTATTATGTATTTTTTTGATTATTGGAAGATTTTATGAAGCTTTTATGCATCATTTAATAATTATTATTTATAGATAGTTATAGTAATCATACTTATATTAATATTAATATTTTTTTCTAATTATATCCTGAATTCTTAAAAAGACTAAATTAAACTTAAACTATTTTTCTCATTTGCATATATGATAGATATAAAAAAAAGGCAAAAAAATAATTCAAAATAAAATCTTCATCAAAGAACTCATGATTTTTTTTATAATCTCAATCAATATCTTTAAGTATACATCTGCAATCCTAGTTTTCCTATTATTATTTAATAACAATACTGATTAAACAAAAAAATTTAAAATTAACTTCTGAATAACTTAAAATTATGGTTTTGCACATATATTCAGTAATTCTTATAATATTACTTTAATAAGCCTTACAATGATGACGAAACAAATTTTTAAAGTTATTTCCAAGCTGTACCCTTTTAGAAACAATGAAAGACTTCCTGGGAAATATTCAAAATCTTGGGTTATGTTCATTCACGTTATAAAATCATTCCAGAGGATAAGAATGATATGGCAATCAAATTCCAGCATATTAAATTGGGAAAATTATAAAGTTTATTGGTACTACTTATCATACTTAAGCATTGAAGAGCTTTTCGCTGATTTAAATTCATTATTTGGATTTTTTATCCTATCTTCAATATTACTAGCAATAAGCTTAGTATTTATAGTAGTATTCACATTTTGCGTGCTTAGAAAAAAATCCCAAAGCACTTTTATGCAAAAATCCCTTAAATTTACTTTTGATTTGATTACTGGAATAATGTTCATCCCTATCATGCTTATAAACTCATTAGTTGTAAAGTATTCATATAAAGATATTAATGGGCAAATAACTGAATGTATTGGAGATCAAAACATAAAAACTCTATCTTTAGGGTATTCTGGTATTGGATTTGGCCTTTTTGGACTTGTTTATTTATTAGTTTTAACCTATGCTAAAGAAGGATTTAGTTATGAAATAAGACATTGCTTTTATAAAAATAATCTTGAATCTAAAGCTTTGCCTAATTCAAATATACATGATCAAGTACTTACTATGGGTATTGTTGTTGTTTATGTTTTTACTGGAGATGAACATTATGCTTTTTATTTAGGGTTTTCGGCAGCAGTTTATTTTTATTTAGCTTTTAAGTATGTGTGGGATTTACCGTATTATGCGGATTTTATGAATTTTTGCCATGCTTTTGTCCAGTTTGAATCTTTTTGCTGTGTTCTTTTTTTCGGTATTGGCTTAACTATGAATAACGCTACTATGATACTTTTACTCAGCACTTTTATGCAGCCTTTGATTATTCTTATTGTTTTGGCAAGCATTGAATATCGCAAATCTAAAATTATCAAACCATCTTCACATTATTTTAGCCCACTTTCATATTTTGAGCTTGCATGTCGGAAAAAACTTCTCAAGCAAACCCCAAACGAAAAAGTTTGCAAATACCTCAAAGAATATTTCAACAGAAGAAAATCTAAACTTTCTTTAGTCTTCCTAGCCCATCACTGTTTCCATAAACTCCTTCAAAGTCGTCGTGCTTTAATTCACATCTCCCATGTATCATATACAGGTTCTGATATTTTTATTAACTTTCAAGTCTATAAGTGTCAGAAATATCTCGAATCTTTAAACTATCCTTTTTCTGAAGGTCTCAAGTTATCAGTTTTCCTTAAGAAATTCGAAAAAATAAAAAATTTAGAATTTGAGCTTTTCACTGAACTTATCGGCTTATGTGACTGTTTCCAAAGCACATCTCCATCCTTATATTCATTAAAAAATCATATATCAAAATTCACAAAATTCAGCATAAAAACAAAATCTTATTATAAAAAAACCCTTAGTAAATACCCAAACTCTGAACTCTTAAATGAAATGTTTGGATCCCTTCTAAGTATGCTGGGCAAGCACGAAAGAGGCAAAAAGCTTCTAGACCGGGGCAAGTTTTTATCATGAAAAAACTATGAAAAGAAACAAAATCCTCAACATTTTTTCAGACAAAAACTCATATATCATGATTATATCAGGAAACAAAGAAGACTTTGGTAAAATAACCTATATTTCCAAAAGCTTAAGTTCTTTTTTATCTATAAACCATGAAGATTGTAGTAATTATAATTTAAACGACTTCATTCCAGAATATTTTGACAATATTCATCATAAAAGCATGATGAGATTTATAGACAATTTTGATGATGATAAACTATTTAGAAACTTTTCTTTATGCATGAAAAATAGTAAAGGATTTTTAGTTGAATGCTTTTTAAACTTAGATTGTATTGGTTATAGATCAAAAATAAAATTTATAACTGCTATTAATCCTATAATCAGTCAAGGTAGAGAAATTGCTCTTATAACTTATAATGGTGAAATACTTGATCATAGCGAGAATTTTTTAGCATATTTAAATGAAATTACACAAGTTAATGGTTTGGGACAAGAAAAAAATGCATATAATAATAAAATGCTACTTAAAGGTTGTAATATCCTGAGCTTTTTTAGTACTTTGACTTTAGAACAACTACATAGTTATATGCCTTTTTTCTGTTATGTTTACTCATTACAAGAAAAACAACAAGTGAAAATTGCTTTGTTGTTACAAACTAAAGCTATAAGTTCAACTAGTATTTATATTTTATATTTAGTCACTGATCCTGTTGCTATAAATCATTTAGAAGCAGAAGCATTTAAAAAAAATAGTAAAAAAAAACTCACTTGGATTTTAAACCTTGAAAGTTTAGCGGATTCTGAATATGAAAACAATGCGGTTTCTGAAGAAAATTTGAAAAAAGGTTGTGCACAAAGGAAAAGTGTTGATATGGGAAAAAGTCAAGAACCTGTTTATAATGCTTTGGAAATTGGGCAGATAAAAAAAACTGTGAAAATTGTTAGGACTATAAAAAGTTTGAAAATATTTACGGTGTTGTCGGTAAGATTTATGTAGTTTTTAGCTATTGTGGCTTCGAATGTTATAATAGTTGTTGAAGTGTCTAAAGAAGTACAGCATTCTTGTGATTTAGAAATTGTAAGTTTTTTGGGTAAGGTGAATTATTGCTTAGCATATATAGGATTTCTAGCTCGTAGTTTGCATTTAAGTAAAGTTTTCAATGAAGAACTTCCATTCCAGCCTGAAGACCTGTCATATTATTCTTCACAACTTCCTGAACTTCATGACTTTTTTATTAAAGGGAATAAAGACTGGTCATACTGGGAATCTTCGTTTTTTGTAGAAAAAAATGTCCTCCCTATCTATCAAAGCCTCTTAAATCCTAAAATAACATGGATTAACCTCGCCGACTTACTCTTAGAAACTAATAAAAATGTATCATCTAATCAGGTTGACATTTTTCTGAGGAAAATTTCAAATGAAACACTATTTCCCCTTCTCTACAATTCTTTGCACATCTCAATGAATATTCTTCAAGATTCTTTTGGAAATTTAATTTTCTCTGAAAAAACTCGCCTATCTTCATTATCAACGAAGCTTTATTATTTTTTTCTTGTAGGAGTTTGCCTCATTGCGATTTTCGGATTGTTATCATTTATTGTTATATGCCCTTTACATAAACATCTTAGTGAAATATGGAATGAATTGTATAAAACTACACTTTTGCATTCTTTTGCTATAAGAACAAAAGTGAATAATCGTATAGAGAAGTTTTTTCATATAGAGGAACATTTTATGTCAGATGATGGAGATGTGGGAAAACAGCCACATTTTTCGCATTTATGGCATTATACAGCTAGACTGTGTATTTTAGTAGGACTTGGGCTTGGACTTTATTTTGTGGCTATGTTTATGTTTTATGCTTCAATTGAGGAATATATGAAATGCAAAATTGATTTAGCTGATGTTATGAATATTAGACGGGCTAGAATATGCCAGAGAACTATGTTTGCTATTGAGATATTCGCTGATTATAATGGCTATGGCTTTGAAGACATGTATGGAATTAACGTTTTTCCTGACTCAGAAATATCCTTTAATCAATTGATCATTATTGTAGCGGAGTCTAGAAAAAATCTTTTCAAATTTAGCACACAGAAAATATTAACACATGATGTATGGACAGAGACATACAATGAAATTCCTTTAGAAAATAATATTCTGCATTATGGAATCATCAGTGGGTCATTCGAAATGAAAATAGAAGCTCAATATTTATCAAAAGTCTATAAAAACTGCAATTTTTCTTGCTACCAAAAAATGTACAAAGAATCAAAAACTTTAATGACATATTTCATTTCATCATTACAAAGAATAGACGCTTCACCAAATTATTATATTGAGTCTATGTTCAATTCATTAGTTATATTCACAATGCTAAGTCTTTTTATTTTACTGCTCATAGTAGTTTGTTACATACTTCCGTATTTGTCTAATGAGCAGAAAATGGTTCAAAATATACAAAAGATGTTAACAGAGGTTCTTATAGATCGTAGATCATTTAACACTAGATTTAGTTCAGTTAGGTTTTCGGAAGAAAATTTGTTGATGGCTGAGGAGCTTCATATAATTCAAAAATAGGTTTAATTGAAGTTTTATAGTTAGCTTATGATAATTATATGTGACTATCTAATATAGATGAATTAGCTTATTTTACATAAACTTATTTAAATATGAATGGTTCCTCAAAGCCACGGCTCTACAGTGACGTCAACTTCGATAAGTCCCAAGAAGAGATGGATTTTTCGTCTGTCCACATAGCTTGGGGTAAACAGACGTCAACTTCGATAAGTCCCAAGAAGAGATGGATTTTTCGTCTGTCCACATAGCTTGGGGTAAACAAGAAAATTACGAAATTCTTCGAAAACTAGGCCGCGGGAAATATTCAGATGTTTACGAAGGTCTAGACATGGCCACACAAGAAAAAATTGTCTTAAAAATCCTCAAACCCATTAAGCGTTCCAAAGTTCTCAGAGAAGTAAAAATATTGCGGGCTCTAGAATCATGTCCTAATATCCCAAAACTTCTTGATGTAATCAAAGACAATAATACTAAAACCGCAGCACTTATTATGGAGCATTGTGAAAATCAAGATATGTCTTCCCTGCTTTCAAAAATCGAAGAAAATGATATGAAATTTTATTTATATGAAATTCTTAAAGTACTTGATTTCGCACATTCTAAAGGTATAATGCATAGGGATATAAAACCAAGCAATATTCTTATTAATCATGAAAAAAAGACTTTAAAAGTTATAGACTGGGGCCTTGCTGAGTTTTATATACCAGATACACCTTATAATGTTAAAGTAGCTTCAAGATATTATAAAGCTCCTGAACTCCTTGTGAATTATCAATATTATGATTATTCTATAGATATGTGGAGTTTTGGTGTGATGTTTGCTGGGGTGATATTCAAGAAAAGCCCATTTTTTCATGGACATGATAATTATGATCAGTTGATTAAGATTGTTAGGAGTTTAGGGACTGTGAATTTTTTTGAATATTTAGAAAAGTATGATATTTCACTTGATGAAAGGTATGAAGACCTGAAAATGCATTATAATCCTAAGACTTGGGCGAAGATTGTTACTGATGAGATGAAATTTGCTAGTGATGAAGCTTTAGATTTACTAAGCAAGATTTTGGTTTTTGATCATGGAGTGAGATTATTACCTTCAGAAGCAATGCAACATCCTTATTTTGCCTTGGTAAGAGAAAATAGAGAAAATGCTTAGTTAGTTTAGATAAGAGATTAATATATAACAAATCAATAAAATCTTACAATAATGATCTATCAAAAAAATAGTGATTATGATATTGTAAGAAATACTCTTTAGCTTCACTTCTTTTAACCAGAAGTCAATTGAATAATGTTCACAGGAGTAATCAATATTTTTTTTAGCTAAAGTCTGCCCAAGGACAATTCTAAAAAACAAAGATTTTACAGTGATTTTATTTTCTATACAAAGATGAGTAGGATTATATCAATTATTCTCATGCAATATCAAGTCAGCTGAATATTTACCATTTATAATTTCAAGGGTTCGCTTGATTCTTATAAATAAATCTGCACTTTAGCGAGCATTGTATCCAAACTGATCACAAAGGTTGAAAAAATCTTGGTTTATGTAGTGAAAGAATTCAGGATCATAGTCTGAAGCTTGTGGTTTCTGGAACAGTATAGGACTGCTTCAAGATAAAAAACTCCATATTACTAACGCCAAGCAGGCCTTAAGATTTGTTTCAAAAATTTTTTAAGGGAAATTAAATAGCTTTTTTTCCTAAAATGAACCTTTGCGTAGTGAAAATTTTTAGGCAATGGAGAATATCTTATTGAATTTCTGAAAGTTTTGTTAAAACTTGTAGATTTTACTTGATTAGTTAGGGAGAAATCATATGATTTTTATGCTTACAAAACCCAATTTAATAAAATGTGATGATGATAAATATATTAGTGGCAAGAGTTCAAAATATGCATTAATTTCCATGAAGTTTTTCTATAGAACTGATAATGTAAACTTTTTTGAAATGCGTTTGTATTAAAAGGTAAATCATTTCTTATATTAAATAATTTTAGTTAATTACATCCATTTCTTTTAAGTATATCCTTCTCAACAATTATAAGATTATGATGTGACTCTATTCCATTATAATTTGCCATTTTTCGATGTCTGTAGATAATTTTTAAATATCTCTGAAGCTTCTTATCATTCTTTTATATCATTCAAATAGATTTAATAACTATCCTCATAATCATTAGTTATTAGTTAGGAATTATCGTTTGACTATTGTCCAGCCCTTATTAATCCTCATAATCATAAACATCCTAACACCTTATCATATTTATAACTACTAATAAATAACTTTCCTCCTCCAAACTAAAAATTACTCTAAATCCTTTCTCTTATATAATTTATCAAATAATAAAACTTCCTGAATTGCAACTACTTGTATATCTATGCCGTAAATCTCACAGTAATAAAAATGAATCAAAGAAAAAACACTCCAAAAAGTCTCATATCAGGTACAACAGGAACAGATATAGAAATAGGAGAAAGTGTTAGAGTATGTGTGCGGTCAAGACCATTAAACGAAAAAGAAATATCTTCAGGTGATACATCTTGTGTTACGGTTATAAACCCACAGACACTTCAATTAAACTTAAAATCAGGCACTAAAAACTTCCGATTCCATCAAGTTATGGATGAAAACTACACCCAAGGGCAAATGTTCTCAGATTCTGGTGTTCATATTTTACTAGATTCAGTCCTAGATGGATATTCTGGATGTGTATTTGCATATGGGCAAACTGGAAGTGGAAAAACATACACAATGGCAGGTGTTGAAGAAAACTTAGGTAAACAAGATTATGTGTCTAATGAAACAGATGGAATAATTCCTCGAAGTATAAGTTATATGTGGCAAAATATGACTAGAAGAAAAGAACAATACTATGTCAAAGCAGCTTTTATGGAAATATACAATGAACAACTTAGAGATTTATTAAACCCTGCAAGTGGTGTACTTCATTTAAGATGGAATATTAAATCAGGTTTTTATGTTGAAAACATGCTAGTTGTTGACTGCACAAATATTGATGATTTGATAATGGTCCTTCATGAAGGTATTCGTAATAGAAAAACAAGTAGTCATGAATTAAATAAAGATTCTTCAAGGTCTCATTCTTTATTATTAATTCACACAATCAGCGAGGAAAAAAACGAAGATGGGCATTCATTCAAAAAATATGGGAAAATATCTTTTGTTGACCTTGCAGGAAGTGAAAGGCTTAAAGAAAGTAAATCACAAGGGGCTATGATAAAAGAAACTGGGAATATTAACAAAAGCCTTTTTATGCTTGGAAAAGTGATTTCAGCTTTAGGGGATAAAAAAAAAGTTAAGTCTCATATACCATATAGAGATTCTAAATTGACAAAATTGCTTATGGACTCTCTTGGAGGAACTTCTAAAGCATTGATGATTGCTAACATTTCCCCAGCTTCCGCATATGTTGAAGAAACTATGAGTACTCTAAACTATGCAACACGAGCTATGAATATAAAAAACAAACCTGTAATCCAAGTTGATAACAAAGAACAAATAATCTTCAATCTAAAACGAGAAATTCAATTACTCAAACTAGAAAATGATTATCTTAAAGATCAACTATCAAGAATAAATGGCGGCTTACCTCAAATAATGACTGATGTTTCAAGAAGCAGATCTTTATCAGCAAAAAGCCAAAATGGAAAATTGCCTCCAATAGCTAATCCACCTCATGCCCAATCCACAACTAACATATTAGAAGAATATAATTTTGAAATAAAAAGATATAAAGAAGAGAATCTACAGCTAAGATCCGGCAAAGAAATATATGAAAAACAAATACAGATGGTTTTAGAAGAAAATCAAGGACTTGTTCAGAAACTGAATAATTTAGAACATGTTTTTTCAGGGATTAGCAATACTTCTGATAATACTGTTAGTCAATATACAGTAACAAATGTAAAAAGTATTTAGCTTCTTAATGAAAACTCAAGTATGAAAAGGCAGATTTCAAAAATTGAACAGGATAGGGCATATTCTAGAGGTAGAGAAGGGGCAAAGTCAGCTCAAAATGTTAATGAAGTTGGGGATGTTATGCAATTAAAACAAATGAACACTCAGATACAGAAGCGTATTGAGTTCTTGCAAAAACGTGAAAAAGATCTTTTGGAACACTTAATGAAAATTCAGAAAGAAAAAGGTGTTGCATAAGGAAGAGTAATATAATATGATAAGCATACATAAAGTTTAGAGTAATCAAATTATACTTATCTTGTTGTTTATTATGAAGAGTTAAAAAATCATTTGGCTTATAAAATGGATATTAAGTGTTCTTTTTCAAACTACATAAATAATACCTGAATATATTTGCTTTTGTTCGGAAAATTGAACAATCTTATGTTTTTATCATTGGCCATACATATGAAAAGTAGCAATTCTGTGAATCATCAACCTAAAACTTGCAAGCTAATATCAATCCCCAAGGTAAACTTAAGATCTTAAGTTTCTTGTAAATATCACTCTTTTCAAAAATTTAAAGAAGCAATCTATTATAAATTATTATAAGCTTTAAGTGAACTTCCAAAATTTAATTCTTCATAAACTTAAATCGTATGTTTTAAAGCTATTTATGAACGAATAAGCTTTAAGTGAACTTCCAAAATTTAATTCTTCATAAACTTAAATCGTATGTTTTAAAGCTATTTATGAACGAATATAAATCTAATTAAAAATAATTTCACTTAACATTCCATATATTAATATTTTTTTAAATTATAGTAATATCCATATCTAAATAATCTCAGTTATTTTTTCCAAGACAATATTACATTTTAAAAATATAATTGCATGATTTTGAGGTATTTAATTATAACTTTAAAATTATAAGTATTATGAATTATCAGAAGGTATAGGATTGGGCAATAGTCATTTTTTTAATTGTAATTTGTATTGAATCTCCAATAATATAATTTTTATGGGATCCGAGATTTTAAGTCTTTGGAAAATCATCTTCATATATGCCAGGGTGCTCCATACTGCCAATCTCCTTCCATCATTTATAAAGCCTGGGAAACCAGATTTTTCCAGGTATAGGGATTATTCTAAGCTAAAAAACCTATAACCTCATATAACACAAATCTCTTAATATCTAGCAAAACTAGAAGAAGGTAATCTATCAGTAATCTTGAGATATAATAGGCTAAGAATTAAACTCTATTGAATCTGTGATCAAATTTTTAGTACCTATATTCGATAATAGAATAAATGGAAGACATTTTATGCTTATTAAAAACTACAAAAAAAGCTTTAGAGGGTATTGAAACTATACTTAAAGAAAATAATCAGAAAATAGAAGATTTGCAAAGTAATATTTTATCATTAAAAGAACAAGAAATTAAACTTAAAGGGCAAATCATTGAAAACGATGAAGACAAAAAAAAACTTGAAGACAAAATCAGCGAAATAACAGGGGAAAATATTGTTAATAAAGAACAAAAAGATGAACTTGAACGAAGTGTACTTGAGTTTATGAATCTGAAAAAGAAAAATCCCAAATGCAAAAAGAGATAGATAAACTTAAGGATATAGATACAAAATATACTCAAGCTCTAGATGAATTAAACAAATCAAAATCATTAAGCATAAAAATCCAAAACATAGAACAAGAATATGAAAACCTTCTTGAAGAGAACAAAAATCTTAAAAATCAAGTTGAAGATCTTGAAAACCAAAATTTTGAAATCTCTCAAGAAAACTCAAGCTTTCATTTCCAAATCATTAATTTAAAAGAAGAAATTGTCGAAAAGACAAGCAAGCTTAGTAATGCTCTTGAAGATTCTAGTAAAGATAATGAATTAGTCATGGTATTTCAAGATGAAAATGATAGCAAAGATATTACAATCCAAGAGCTAAATGAAGGTTTAGTCGAAAAGGAAATAGAGATTTTCAATTGTAAAAGAGACTTTGAGTCAATCTCACAAGAACTTTTCGCATGTAAAAAGGAAATAAAAGAGCAAGAAGAGTATCAAAAATCAATAATCCAGCTTTATGGAGATAAAATAACGAAAATATTAGAAAAGTCTAAATCACAGCTTACAATTCAAGAATCAGAATTGCAAGCTTTACGTCAAGAATATGCTGAAAAAATTGAAAACTATACAACTAATATTAAAAAAAACAAAGAAAAGTCTGATGATATGATTATAAAAATATTTTATCTTGAACGGAAGATTGAAGAAAAGGATAAAGAATTGATAAAAGAGAAATCTTCGCTAAGAACTGCTCAGGAAACTTTGAAATCTTCAACTCGTGTAGGAGATTCTGATGTAACCCAATTTATTAGCAGAAACCAAGAAATTGAAAGAAATAATTGAAAAACTTGAAGAAGAAAACGCAGAACTCAATGAAGATATAGACAACTATTGCAATAAAAACATAGATTTACAACAAAAACTTTCGTTATCTGACAATGCTTTACGTGAAAAAGAAGTGGAAATTTGTAAACATCTTTTAAGGCTTAGAGAAAAAGATGAGGAATTAGTTTTAGCCACGCCTTTGATGCATAAAAGCATGATTATATACGCGGAAAGTAAAGAATCTTATTGTGAAAAGATTGAAATTCTAGAAATAGATGATGAAGAGCCTGTGAAAGCTGAAGGACCTATTAAAGAAAGTACTTTTCAGCCAAAACAAGCTAGTGGGTGGGTTTCAAGTTTATTAAAAGCAGTATTTCCTGGTGACAGAGTAAATAAGTAGATAATAAGAATAATTAATTGAAAATGTTATATTCTGCTATAGTTTGTGGAAAATCAATCATTTCAATTTTTCCTTTGATAAACTTTTTTTGCAAATAACTCTGTTATGAAAACAAAATATGATATATTTATTCTAGCAAGTTGTTTGATAAACTTTTTTTGCAAATAACTCTGTTATGAAAACAAAATATGATATATTTATTCTAGCAAGTTGTGCTTGTATTTTCTAAGGGTTAACTCTCCATTTTTTTAGTTCTTAAGTGTAGGACATAATACTTACTATTATGTGTTATATTTTTTATTTCTAAGTATTGATTATTTATTCTATCTTAACTTTTTGTTTACTTTCTTCTATATGTGCTTGATTGAATTTATAACTTCTGTATGTAATGTTTCAATGTTATAAAATAGAAAATATAGGGACTATTTTAAAGGGAAAATTTTAAGAAAATATAAAGATGCAGAATTAACAAAACTGATCTGTATAAAAAAAGTTAATTTACATGTTTTTATATTAGTTATTATAAT